>PVKA01009460.1:0-68346 GCA_004027165.1 Ctenomys sociabilis | reverse complement strand
GGGGTCTTCCAAGTAAAGTATCATGTCATCTGCAAATAGTGATAATTTAACTTCTTCTTTACCTATTCTTATTCCCTTTATTTCTCCCTCTTTTCTAATGGCTGTTGCTAAGGATTCCAAGACTATATTGAATAGGAGGGGCAATAGAGGACATCCTTGTCTTGTACCTGATTTAAGAGTAAAAGATTTCAGTTTTTCCGCATTTAGGATTATATGAGCTTTTACGCTGTCATAGATGGCTTTTATCAAATCGAGGCAAAGGCTTTCTATTCCAATTTTCTGTAGGACCTTGAACATGAATGAGTTCAACTTTGTCAAAGGCTTTCTTTGCATCAATTGAGATGATCATGTGGTGGTTAGATTTCAATGTATTAAAATAGTGTATTACATTTATAGATTTTCAAATATTGAACCATCCTTGCATCCCTGGGATGAATCCTACCTGGTCATGGTGTATGATCTTCTTGATGATTTGCTGTGTTCTATTTGCCAGGATTTTGTTGAGTATTTTTGCATCTATGTTCATGAGGGAGATTGTAGAGGAAGATTCTACAATTTCTTGTAAAATTCAGCTGTGAATCCATCAGGACCTGAACTTTTCTTTGTCGGTAGGCTTTTTATTATATTTCGTATTTCATTGGCTGTTGTCAGCTTATTGAGAGTTATCATATCTTCTTGATTCAGTTTTGGTAATTTGTACCTTTCGAGGAATCTGTCCATCTCTTCTGTGTCTTTTATTCTGTGAGCATAAAGATTCTCGAAGTAACTGTTGATAATCTTCTGAATTTCTGCTAGGTCTGTGGTGATTTCACCCTTTTCATTCTTTATCGCTTGTACTTGAATTTTCTTTTGCCTCTTTTTGAAGAGGTTGGCAAGAGGCTTATCAACTTTATTTAGTTTTTCAAAGAAGCAACTTTTTGCTTTGTGGATTCTTTGAACTGTTTTCTTCATCTCAATTGAATTAATTTCTGCTCCAATGTTTATGATTTCTTTCTGTTTTTGCGCTCTGGGTTTCATTTGCTCTTCTTTTTCTAGTTGTCAGAAATGCAACATTAGGGTGCTAATTTGTTCCCTTTCTGTTTTCCTAATGTGTGAGTTCATAGCTATGCTTTTCCCTCTAAGAACTCTTTCATTGCATCCCATAAATTATGGTAAGTTGTACTTGAATTTTCATTGAATTGTAGATATTGTTGAATTTCTTCTGCAATCCATTGATTGCTGAGTAGGGTGTTGTTTAGTTTCCATGAATTGAGTGTGATTTTTGGTTTCTTTTGTCATTTTTCAGTTTCATTGCATTGTGGTCAGATAGTATGCATGGGATAATTTCTATTTTCTGCATATACTTAGGCATGACCTCTTGACTAGTATGTGGTCTATTTTGGAAAATGACCTGTGTGCAGCTGAAAAAAAATGTGTATTCAGCTGTGGTTGGGTGGAACACTCTATATATGTCCACCAGGTCCATTTTTTCCAAAGTCTGGTTCAGTTCTGCTACTTCCTTGCTAATTTTTTTGTCTGGTTTAACTATCTTTTTGAGATAAGGGTGTGTTAATGTCTCCTGTTGAGATTGTGTTCTTAGACATTAGGTTTTCCATGTCCCTTAAGATTTGTCTTACATAGTTGGGTGCTCCTGTGTTTGGTGTATAAATATTTATGAGTGTTACTTCTTGCTCTTGAATCTTTCCCCTGACCAATATATATGGCCTTCTTTGTGTCATTTGATCATTCTTGGTTTGAAGTTGAGACTGTCTCAGAACAGAATTGCTACTCCTGCTTTTCTCTGAGGTGCTGGGGCATGTAGTATTGTTTTTCTTCCTTTGACTTTGAGCCTATGAATGTCCTTTTGAGTTGTGTGTTTCTTGTATACAGCATATTGCTGCATTTTGTTTCCTAATCCATTGTGTCAGTCTATTTCTGTTAATTGGAGAATTGAGTCTGTTATTTTGAAATGTGCTGACTTATGTTTGTCATGCTATTTACATGGTGTTGTTTATTCCTTTGTAACCTATGTTTAATTGTCTGTCCTGTTTAGTGGGTTCCTTCCATTCTCATTCATGGAGCTTTGGTCATTATGGTCTTTCTCTAGAACATCTTTCAGCAGCCTGTGAAGGGCTGGCTTTGTCATCATGAAATTCTTTAGTTGTTCTTTGTCGTGGAAGTATTTCACTTCTCCATCCAACTTGAAAGAGAGTTTTGCAGGGTATAATGGTCTGTGCTGGAATTTTTTTGTGTGTAGGAATTGAAGAACTCTGGTCCATGCTCTCCTTGCCTTCATTGTTTGTGTAGAGAAGTCGGCTGTAATTCTGATGAGTTTTCCTTTGAATGCGAGCTCCTTCTTCTCTCTAGCAGCTTTCAGTATAATATTTTTGCAGTGAGTTTCTGGGATCTTAGTTATTACATGTCTTGGTGTGTTTCAACTTGGGTTGAAGTTATTTGGTGTTCTGTATACTTCGGTGACCTGAACACTAGATTGTTTGCTCACATTTGGGAAGTTTTCTGCGATTATTTCTCCCCAAGTTCTTTTTATGTCATTTGTATTGACTCCTTCATTCTCTTTGATCCTAATTATTCTCACATTGTTCATCCTGGCATCATCTTGCAAGTGATGGATTATTTTTTCCTGCATTCTCATTGTTTTTAAGAGATCTTTTCTAACCTTTTCACTAGCTGCTCCGTCATCTTCAAGATCTTAAACTCTGTCTTCGCTTTCACTCAAATGGTTTTGTAGACTCGTAATTGCTATTTTTAGTTCTTCTATATCTCTTTGACTGTGTTTCATGTGTTCTATTTCTTTTCTGTATTGCTTATTCAAGGAATCCATCATATTTCTGATCTCCTCAATTTTTTTTAATCCATGTCTTCTTTAGAGGTAATTATTAATTTTTTTCTGCAGTTTTTCTTCCAAGTTGAGTTTCCTCTGAATATTTCTGGACTTGTTTCTGTATTTCAGATGCTATGATTTCAAATAATTCTTTTTTTCAAAGAATTCTTTTTTGATTTTAGAACTTATTTCTGCTTTGAGTTCCTCATGACTTTTCTGCTGTTGTTTCTTTGCTTCAGATGCTGTTAATTCATACATTTCAGTTGGAATAGTGCTCTCTGCATTTGTTCTGGCTGTGCATTTTTTTCCACCCAATTTTTCTGGAATTGATCCTTTATTTCAGGTACTATGTATTCAGATATTTCTTTTTTAATTTGGGGAATTACTTCTCGTTTTATTTCCTCTATAGCTTTTTGCTGTTGTTCCTCTACTGTTGTATCTGTTAATTCATTCACTGCAGCTGAGCTAGTGTACTCTGCCCTTACTGTTGGACTCGAGGTCTGGGATTGTGTTTTTCCCCTTCTCTTTGTCATTTTGTATAGCACTGACCTTTGACCTTTGGTGTGGAGCTTTGGTGCAGCTATAACCTTAGCTTGTTATGAGATTCGGGTGCCAGTCTATTAAGTTAGAGATTATCCAGGTATGCCTATCCTGGATCTACCTGTTGTGTTCAGTTCCTTTTTTGCTGCAGCTCCTTTGATTCCCCTCTGTTGGTTCCCTCTTCAGGCGAGCACGAACCGAATTGGGATGCAGGGCAAGTAGTGAAAATTTCCCATCTTTGCTGGCTTTGGGGCAAGGATTCGGAAAATTGTCGGTGCCAGCCCTCCTGTTTGAGGCAGGTTGCTCTCTAGGTGGGCGGGCCTGGGCTTTGGTGAGTCTGCTGAGCTCACAAAAAGATAGTGGACAATCTTATTCATAGAGTAGGCTGTACTGGGTCAGCCAGCCTGTGCTGGGTCCAGGTCTATAGGCCAGAACCCGAGAAGGCTGCGAAAGGTTACTCCTGTGCAGCGGCCTTGGAGCTCTCGCTCACAGGCCAGGTTGCGCTGGGTTTCGGGCCTTAGCGTGGGACCAGGGATTGCTGAGAAATGTCCCTCTGGCATGGCATGCTTGGAGTGCTCACTCCAGGCCAACCTGCACTGGGTATGGGGCTGTGGGATGAGACTAGCACTCGCCTGGAAATGTTTCTCTGGTGCGGTGGGCCTGGAGCTCTCACCCAATCACGGCAGCTGGGGGGGCAGAGAATCCCTGGGAAATGTCTTTCTGGTACAGTGGGCCTGGTGTTCTACACTCACTGTACTTTGATGCCCAGGGAATTGGGGAAATCCCCACTCACTCAGCGGCCTTTAGGGCAGGGGATCTGGGGAGGTGCTGGTGAGTGGTTCCTGAGGTTTCAGGTTGTCACTGGTTTGGAGGGCTTGGGGGCAGGGATCCGGGTAGCACGCGTGGGAAGAAGCCAAAGGCTCTCCCTTAGACTCACCACACACTCACTGATCTGGGAAACCTGGTGAGTCGTGCAAATTCCCACTCGCTGGGAGAGCCTGGGGCAGTATCCAGGAGGCTGCTGGATTCAGCCGCTGTCTCAGGTAGGTGTCTGGCTGGGTGTCGTGGGCAGAATCGAGTAGGCTGCTGGAATGGGCCTCGCTGTCTCGGGAGATCGAGGAGAATGGCGTAGTGGGCTGCGCTGTCTCTGGCCAGTCTCTGGGGCTGGGCAGGCATGCGCAGGATCAGCATATATGTTTTACAGGGGACTTTTGATACTGTGTCAGGTAAGCTTGCAGCAGTAGACCTTTCAACCTTCTTTGCAGGTGTTGCAAGAAGATCAAGCCTTTCATCCCTCCCTCTCTGAGGAGTATTTCAAGTGTCAAATACAAGTGGATGACCACCAGGATGTCGCCGCACAGTGTGACATCAAGCGTAAGCTAACTTTTTATTTTATTTTATGTTTTAAAGAAACAAACCAGATAATTTTCCAAAACTCTCAAGGAAACAATTGAGGCCATGAATACATTAATCTACTTATGGCTTCTGAAATCATAGCTACCTAGAAACAATTTAAAATATTTTCTTCTCTTTACAAATATCTAAATTATAACCTTTGCCATTTGATAATAACTGATAATAAAATATTAATTCTACACTTTAAAAGAAAACTATCTGTGTCTAAGCACTATGAGTTTCTTACAGTTCAGTCAGTAGGGAGGCACTAGAAGTTCAAACAAAAGAAACAGCCTACCTGCATGCTTACCTGTCTGTAACAGAGAATGGATTTCAGCTTCTTTGTTGACATTAAATATAATGAAGAAACTAGAGATTACAAAGGCATAAAGCACCCAGAACAAATTACATCTAATCCTCATTTCCAGCCAGCCACTCATTCCTTCTCTTTCCTATAATCTCTTTCATTCTCCCCCCAGCATGCTCAGTTTAGTTTAAAAAGATAAAAATATCCTAAAGTCTTAGTTCCTTCCTGATCTCTGAATCCTCTTCACCAAAAATATTGCATTTTTTTTCCCCGATTGTCTTTCAATTTTGACATGGTGAATGTTTAACCAGGAGAATGAGCACTTGTACATTTCTTGAACTGTTTAATATATTAATGGAATTTCTCATTAAATGAGGGTACAAATTAATCATTTGGATATAGTGTTAAGTAACCATTCCTATCATTCTGCAGATAATACAGTGTTAAAGTGTGATACTCTGTCAGAAGTCAATTAAGAAAATTAGAAAAAAAATATCTTGCTGAATATGAGAATGATCACATCCCTGAAACTATCGGGAGATAATATCATGAGGGCAAGTAAAATGCACTGCAGAACATTTGTACCTCAGTTTTTCTTACAGGGCTTGCTTGTTTTTGCTTCTTTTCTTTCAAGAATTTGTTTCCTAAAACCTACTTCAGAGAAAGAGAGCAATGATCATTGGAGCTGAAAGTGAAGCCAGGTGTGGGCTTTGGAAAGCCTATTTTTAAGAATACCATCAGTCCATCCTGTTCATTAATGATTTTTAAGGTCAGAAAGCACTTGGCTTCCGTATACTTCCAAAAACTTTCTTTCCTTCACATAACACTTTTCAAAGAAGAGAGAACTCTGTTTCTTTCAAATTCTAACAAAGAGCACCAGAATATATATATATATATATATATATATATATATATATATATATATATATATATATATATATATACACATATATATAATTTTATTTTATCCTGTTACGTTTATTCCCATTCTTCTTTCTGGAGATTTTAATATATCCTCTTGTCTTTTAGTGAGTGCCCACCTGAATAGCAGTCAGAGAAGATATGTAACCTAAAGTAACATGAGGCTCTATATACATAACAGATCCAAACCTATGGCATATCAGATGTTCCTACTTTGTCAGTATCCCTCCGTGAAGTGAACCCCTGTGAAACATTCAGTTCACACCTTGTCTTTTTTTCTTAGCTTTTCCTAGGTTCTCCTCAATAGCTTTTGATTACCATGTTAATTCAGTTACTTCTTCATTGTTCTTTCAGAAATATTTATTCAACATCTATTATGTGACAGACTCTTTCCTTGAAGTGAATCAGAACTTTAATTCATTGAGTTTAAAGTTATATATTACTCAAGAAACAAGAAATAGTTTTTAAATGCTCTCAATGAGCTGAAGTCCTCCACAGATTATTACGCCATTCTTACCCAATTAATCCAAGTTAATGAGTCCATGAGACAATAATAACTCTGATTTAGAAGGAGATAGTCCCTGGACACAAATGTTTTTAATTATGAAGCCACAACTGTGCAGAAAATGCTTTTTTTAATGAAGACAAATTGATCTCAATTGCAACTCAGACTGCTTCATTAGTAATTAGGACATATAGTTAATATTGAAATTTTATATTTTTCCACAAATGTATACTTGGCTCTATGTACCATATGAAATCATATGTGGTATTTCCCCCAATTAAAGAATATTATAAAAGAAAAAATAAAATACAGATTTTTGTCTTTTAGATTGTATTTGTGAAGTAATTTTGTGCCTTATCCTGGAAAGAATAATGGTTCCCAAAATTATCTGTGCTTTAATCTATGAAATTTATAAATATGCTTCCTTACATAGCCAAAAGACTTTGCACAATGCGTGTATGATTACAAATCTTGAGATGTGGATATTATCTTAAATTATCTGATTGGGAATAAGTTTATCCCAAGTCCTTAAACTTCAAGAAGCTTTATCTGACAATGGTCCAAGAGACAGTGAAGATTCAAGAAAGGAAGATAGATGTAATATTGCTGGGAACAAAAGATGAAGTTCTCATGAGCAAAAGAATGTGAGCAGTCCCCAGAAATGAGAAGCAACAAGGCAACAGATGGACTTCTACAGCCTGTAGAAATATGTGCATCTGTGCCAACACTTTGTATTGGCTCTTGTAGAATTATTCATCCATTTGGTTGCTAATCTTATTATTTTGGAAAACATTTCAGTAAGTATTAAATTAGCTTGATTGGTTAAGTCAGACCCACTGTAATCAGAGTATTATGCACAGTTTCTCAAGTAGTATTTAGATTTAGCTAGATACTTCTCACTATGTATAAGTTCTCATAGTGCAGTAGACTATTTTATGTGTGAATATGACTGGGACACTTGATGCTGAGATATTTAACCAGGTATTTTTTCCCACTCTGTCTAGGAGCATGTTTTAGGATGATATTAACATTTATATCTATAGAGAGAAAATAATATTGCCTCCAATATTGGTTAGAAAAGGAATTAATAGAAGAAGCATGTGCATATGCGTACATGCAAAAATATATGTGAAATTCTGTAAGGAGACTTATGAAATTGTACAAGGTATTTTTTAGGTAAGAACACAGGATCAGAGGTGGAGAGTCCACAGTGATCCATCTGCATTATGGGGAGCTGAGGGATCTTGAGCTGCTCAATCCAGAAAAGCAGAAGCCATAGAAAAAGAGGGACAAAGATGAATTGTTATTCTATTTCTGAAGACCTGAAATCTCACTGGCCAGTCACAAGTATGAGTCTGTATTGAAAGGTGGAACAGCTTGACTTCTGTCCGCACACAATGACAATAGCAAAAGATGTATTCAATGAAGCAGAATGAAGCTTTTCAAAATATTTATCAACTTTGTTCTTCTTTCTCTTTTATTCTCTCAAACTATATTGGCTGATGCTAGCTGTACCTCAGATGGGTCTTTCCCCTCAGTTAGCTGGCCTATATTCTAGTCATCTCTCCAAAACATCTCACAGACACAGCCAGAAATGTGCATTACTAGCTTCCTAGGTGTTTCATAATCCAGACAAATTGACACATCATAATTGATGATCATACCTTCCTAATGTGAGTAGCAGCTTACCCAATCAACTAGAGACCTGAAAAGGAAAAAAAAATTGTGTTGTAGAACATCAATCTATTTCAGCCTTGTGACCTGAACTGAGACAGTTTTTATTTCTTTTTTGCATTTTGATTTCACTGACTTTCAAAACATCAGTTCCCTTGAGTCACCCACCAGCTTGTCAGTTTGCAAGCTGCATATCTCAGGACCAGCCGGCTTCTAATATTTAAGATTGATTTACAGTGAATCTATCTATCTATCTATCTATCTATCTATCTATCTATCTATCTATCTATCTAATCTATCAATCACCTATCTATATTATCAATCTAGATACAAATATATATAGATAGAATTTTATAGCATATTAATATATGTGTATGCCATTTTAGTCAAATGTTCTGCGTATGAACACAGTACCATATAATTAGAATGGAGCTAAGAAATTCTGCTGTCTACTGAATGAATGGCTGAAAAAAACAGTAAAAGGAAAGGAAACCACAGAAATGGGGAAAAAATAACCTTAAGAAAATTCACAGTGAAATGATTAGCAGAAATTTTTACGATTCTCAGTAAGAGTCTTAAAAAACTTGAAAACATGGACCTCACAGCTGCAACTGTTTTTATCAATAGGGAGGTATATTATCAATTTTCAAGCAAAACTGTGATTAAAAAAGTAAAGAAAAAATTACCACAGACATTTTTCTGAAAGAATGGTGCTTCCTGAAGAAGAGCCTCAGGCAGCCTTCAGGAGAGATCCCAGAGGAGGATGTTCTCAGGGAGAGAATGGCTCCAGGTGTCAGTGTCCCTGGTGACTTTGCAGTGGGACAAATGGAAGCTGGCAATATTGATGACTAAGACCCTGTGTTTGCCATGGTAGATGTGTTTGTGCTTTAGGTTTTAACCAAAAATTTAAAAGGTATAGAATAAAAATGATCATATATATATATATTCATGTATTAAATATGTACAGCTTATAGAATAAGACTGTAAAGACAGTAATTTTGCAGTTGTACAATAGGTTTAAACTGTTAGTTAGAGAAGTAAAAATTAAATAATTTTTACTTAAATGGTCTATAAAGTAAAATTGTGGTAAGCAAGGGCTTTCGTTGAATCTGGGCAGCCTGTGGAATTCTGATAAGCTTTGGACTTCCTTAGTTCCCAGTGCACAAGCATGGAGCTTCTGCTGGAGCGGACCCAGACCAACCTTTTAAGAACTTATGAGGATTCTCAGTGACCTGCATGATGTAGGGGAACTGCAATCTGTGGGCTCAGCATGACAAGATAGGAGATTTGCTGCAGATATCTAAGAACTTTAGTGGACTTTGGGTGGCTAAAGAAGACATAGATGAAAAATAAACGAGAGTAGAAAAATGATGGAAACAATGAATGAACAAAACAGGAAACTAAATCAAACGGATATCTAGGAAATTAAGAACTCTATTGAAAGGCCAGCGAAATAGCTCCGTGGGTTAAAGCTCCTCTAAGCGGGTACAGAGGCTGAGGGTTTCATCCCTGGGCTTGCTGTGCTGAGAGGGCAATTGAGACTGGGCTTGGTGGTGCACATCTGTAATCCCAGACTTGGATGGCTGTAAACAGGAGAATCACTATGAGTCTGATCTAGTAGTGAGAGCCTGAACACCCTATAAACCCTTCCCTCACACACACACACACACACACACACACACACACACACACACACACACCTCCATTGAAAACTGACAACACCAGCTTGAATGAAACCAAAGATGACTTTAAGACCTCGAAGACAGTGGCTCAGCTAATGAATGTGAAAGGAAACATCTTTTAAAACTAACAAACAACCAGGAAATAATTCAGAAGCTACAAAATAATGCAAAGAAAAATAACATAAGAATATTAGGTGCCAATGAAGCAGCAGAGACAGCATACATGACATAAAAAGACTATTTGCAGAAGTACTAGCAGAAGATTTTCCAAACATGAGAAAAGAACCTGACATAGAAAAAAGTGAGGCATATAGAACTCCAAACAAGCAAAATTACAATAAATCTATGCCTAGACACATAGTAATCAAGATCTCAGAAATTCAGCCAAAGAGTAGAATATTTAAAGCTGCTAGAAAGAAGAAACAGATCACCTATAATGGAAAGCCCATCAGAGTCATTGTACATTTCTCAACACAAACATCAAGTTAAGAAGAGCTTTTAGTGAAGTATTTCAGATCTTGAAAGAAAATAACTTCCAACCTCTGCTGATGTACCTTAAAAAACTAGCTATCAAGTTCAATGGTGAAATAAAATCCTTCCATGAAAAGAACAATTGAAGAAATTCATGATCACCAAACTAACCCTCGATGCAGTACTGACAGATATTCTAGAAAGACCCTGAAGTGATCACAGCTTTGAGAGAGCTGAAAAGAAGTACCAGACAGAGCAAGTAACTAAAAAGAGGGGGAAAAGTGCAGAACCTGTGACAGAAAATAAGATGAAAAAATAAGACAATACATATTAGTTATGTCCATTAATATAAATGGTCTCAATATACCAATAAAAACAAACAAACTAACAGAGTGGTTTAAGAAATAAAATCCAAAAATATGCTCCATATAAGATATACATTTAAGTCCAAAGGAAATTCACAAACTGAAATAAAAATGATAGAAAACAGTCCTTCATGATACAAGAAATCAGGAAAAAGCAGGGGTTGCTATCCTGGTTGCTAACAATGTGAACATGAAAACAAAAATCCTTCAAAGAGATAAAGAAGGGCATTACATACTTGTTAAGAGAAAACTGCAAGAAGAATTTATAATTCTTATATATAAGAATTATAAATATACATGCACTCAATATAAGAGCATCCATTTATATAAGACAAATTTTAACAGACGAGGAAAATCAAATAGGCAATAATACAATATAAATGGGGACGTCGATATTCCACTGTCACAAACACACAGATCAAGTAGACTAAAAATCAGAAAAGAAATAGTACTAAAGCAAACTTGGGAAGAAACTTACTTGGTAAATCTTTACAGAGTGCATAACTGCACATCAGCAGAATACACATTTTGCTCAGATGAACATAGGGCATTCTTCAAAGTAGACCATATGCTAATGCACAGAACATGCTTAAGTAAATGTAAGGGAAATGAAATTATCCCATGCATCTGATCACAATGCAATTATTGACAAAAAGAAACCATAACACCATAGACATGAAAATTAATAATAACCTCCTAAACAACCATTGGGTCACAGAAAAATTAAGAGATTAAAAAAAATTACAATCAAATGAAAATGCAGATACATACTGAGACCTGTGGGATGCAATGAAGGCTGTCTTAAGAGGAATATTTGTAGCAGTAAATTTGTATATTAGGAAAACAGAACAAGACCTAACACACAGTCTTATGGTACAACTCAAGTTCCTAGAAAAATAAGAGCAAATCAATCCCAAAGCTTAAAGAAGGCAGGAAATTATAATGATAGGGGCAGAAATTTATGCAATGAAGACAAAGAAAATAATGCAAGAAATAAATGAATCAAAGAGTTGTTTCCTTGAAAGAATGAATAAAATTGATAGGCCACTGGCCAACCTAGTCAAAAAAGAATGATAAAACTCAAATTCATGCAATAAAGTAAGAAAAGGACAACGTTACTGCAGGCCCTAGAGAAATTCTGAAGAACAATACCAACTCCCAAAATTTTGGTTCTCACAGGATGGAAAACATAGAGGAAATGGACAGCTTCCTAGATACATATGAAATGCCAAAGCTGAATCAAGTAGACATGCAAACTCTGAAATAACTGAATCAATAAAAATAAAATTGAAAAATGTAATAAAATCTTTCCAACTAAGAAAATCCCAGGTCCCAATGGATTCGCAGCACAATTCTATAAGAAATTTAGAAAAGATTTAATGCCAAATTTTCTCAAATTCTTCAGTGAAACTGAAAGTGAAGCAATTATCCCAAACCCATTCCTGGAGCAAGTTTTACTCTGATTCAAAACCAGAGAAAGATCCAACTAAACAAGAGAACTACAGGCCAATATCTCTATATAGATACAAAAATCCTCAATAAAATATTAGTAAACAGAATGAAACAAATCATCAAGATTATACATCATGGGCAGATGGGATTCATACCACAAATGAAGGGATGAATCAATATGCACAAGCTCATAAATGTAATACACCACATCAGTATAGCCACAAACATAAGCTACATGATGCTCTCAGTAGATCCACAAAAAGCTTTTACAAGTCCAACATTCTTTCATGATAAAACCCTACAGAGAATCGCAATACATGGTCTATATCTCAACCTGATAAAAGTCATTTGTGAGTGACCAACAACCAACATCATTCTAACTGAAGGTCCTCACGTTACAATCAGGAAAATTCAAGGATGTCTATTGTCTTCACTCCTATTCAATATTGTTCTGCAAATGTTATCCAGAGCAATTAGACAAAAGAGAAATAAAATGAATAAGGATTAGAAAAGAGGAAGTGCAACTATAGCTATTTGCGCATGACATGTGTAGGGGTCCTACATATAGGACCCCTAAACTCCACTGAGTCTTGTAGATTTAGTCACCAAATTCAATAATTTAGCAGGACACAAAGTCAACACCCAAAGGTGCATAGCAATTTTGTACATAAACAGTTTCACACTGAAAAAGAGATTAGAGAAATCATGCCTCTGACAATAACATCCGAAAAAATTAAATACTTAGAAATCAATCTCACGAAGGACATAAAAGATTTATATAGTGAAAATTACAGTACTCTGAGAAAGAGACTGAAAAGTAATTGAGAAAATGGAAAGATATTCCATGCTCCTTGGTAGGAACAATCAAACTTTTGAAAATGGACATATTCCCAAATGTTTATACAGATTCAATGCAATCCTGATTATAATACCACTAGTATACCCCACAGAGCTGGAGAAAATTCACCTCAATTTCATTTGATGAAGAGATCCAGAATATCGAAAGCAATCCTGGGAAACAAAATTAAGGAAGGAATTATTACAATCCATGACATGAAATTATACTATAAAAGTACTGTGATAAAAATCAACATGGCACTAGTACAGAGGCAGCCCTGAGGATCTTTATAACAGATTAGAAGTTACAGACACAACCCTAAATATACTCAGCCAGTTTATCTTTGATAATTGGGCCAAATATATTCACTGGAGGAAAGATAGTCTTTTTATATATAGTGCTAGAAAACCGGGCTTTCCACATGCCAAAGGCTAAAACCAGACTCTTGCCTATCCCTCTGCACAAAACTATAGTCAAAATGGATCAAAGATTTAAATATTAAAACAGAAATACTAAATCTTCTGTAGGATAGTGTAGGTAGAATTCTTAAAGACATAGGAGTGTGTGGAGGAGTGACGGAGATGACTCAGTAGAATAAGTGCTTGCCTGGCAAGTGCAGGGGTCTGAGTTCAATTTATGGATCTGGAAAAAAAAAAGGAGTATGTAGAGAGTCCATGAACAAAAACCAAACTGCATGGGAAATACTTCAATGAATCAACAACTGGGATCTCATGCTTTTGAAAAGTTTCTGCACTTCAAAAGAAATCTCCAACAGTGTACAAAGAAAATCCATAAACTGGGAAAAGATTATAGCTGGCTGTCCTTCTGACAAAGTCCTTCTATCTAGAACATATACAGCATTAAAAAAATAACAGGCTCCCTAAATTCAAAGACCCAATCCAAAGAATAGTATTTGAGACGAATATATATTTTTCAGAGGAAGAAATACAAGTGGCAAGTAAATATATGAAAAGTCATCATTGGTCATTTGAGAAAAGCAAATTAAAACAACACTGAGATTTCATCTCACCCCTGAAAGAATGGTTACCAAAAGTCAACAAAAAACAAATGCTGGATCAGCTATAGAGAAAAAGGAACCCTTCTGCACTGTTGGTGGGAGAACAGACTGGGTACATCAACTGTGGAAATCAGTTGTTTGAGATTCCTTTAACAATCTAGGATTAGAGATTTCATTGAAGCCAGCTATTCCCCTTCTTGGTATATTTCCAGGCTAACTGAAAACCTCACAGCACAGTGATCTATGTACACCCATGTTTATTGCAGCACAAATTGTCATAGTTAAATAATGGAAATAACCCAGATGCTCATTAACTAAAGAATGGATCAAGAAGATGTGGTATTTTTACACAATGTAGTATTACAGATACATAAAGCAGGATAAATTTTCAGGTTTTGTCAATAAATGGATGCAACTAGAGACCATACTCTCAAGTGAAATAAATCAGACCCACATGTGCAAAATCCTACTGTCATCGAAGTTTGAGAACCTGAAAGAGAAAATTGGACCTGAAGGGTACAATAGATACTGGGAAAATGGAATGACCTTATTCAAAAGGAAAGATATACTGAGTTGAGGCAAAGGACAGAAGAGGTAGTGAGGGAATGAGATATATCTATGTATATAAGCAGAATGGTTTCGACAACTGTACTGTGCATTTGTGCTGTTTTATGGAAAGGAGCAAATAGTGCTTTATTTGTTTTGTCTCCTTTTTTTCAGTTGTTTGTGCCTTTTCACTTTTTAATTTCTTTTGCACTTCTTTTTCTTTGTTTCCTCAAATTTTACATGCATGTATCTGGTAATATGAATAACTTGTTGGAATACAAAAGTATGTATTACAGCACATACTGTGAAATTCATATTACTTTGTTAAGTGAATTCTGTGTCACTTGTGATTTATTCTATTTAATCCTATTTTTCACTCTCTTTACAAATAAAAAAATATGATGTTCTTAGATTAGTTTATTACTAAAAATAAATTTGATGTAGTTTATGTGTATTGTAATTATAAAGTCTGTGTTTTGATAATATTAAGGGACATGAATTCTATTACATTACCATTGTCTATAATTTCAGTGGTGAACCTAGGCCACATGTGTTATCTTTTTTTTTTTCTTTGAGCAGAATAGATTTATTGAGGGAAAGAAAGCTCCTGTCCAAGAGAAGGATGGGAGGGGGGCCCGAGCAGGTAGTTCCCCCTATCTTTCTCTTTTAAGACAAAAAATGTTAATGAATGAATTTTTTTTCTAAACTAAAACTTCAATATTCAGTTATAATTGCAGTGTGAGCACTTTGTGATAAATAAATGAATTTTCGGCTTCACCTTGGGCACTGATCTGTAATAGGTTTGACATTACTGGTGAACTGTATTCGCTGGAGTAACCTGCTATTAAAATCTGTGGCTTAGAAGCAATAGACTCTCAAACTGTTATGAAGCCTGGTTCTATAGTGGGCTACGCCATCTAGATTTCTGAGGCACATTCTAAGATGTTCACAAAATGATAGATTGATGCATTTCCCGGACTATATCTCACTGTTAGGTGACATATAGCTACACACTCACAAATATATACTTTCTAATGGTTGTGTGTTTTTGTGTACAAACAAACACCTTCTATTGGTGCTACTTCTCTGAAAAACATAATGCAGATGGGTCAGATGTTTTTAATATTTTCTGGGAGTTATTTACTCTCTTTATTACAGAAACCTTGATCTTTATGAACCCAGGCAACATCCATAGTGGGACTAATACTTATGCCAGTGGGAATAATGACAAAATTCTAGTATATATATGACTTTATCAATAAAAGTATTGCTATTCACAGTAGCAATACTGGACAATTTATTACAAATCAAGATTTTCAGAATAAGAGAAGATGGCTGGCCATAATAAGAGAAAAAGTGTATGACAGCAATGGGGAGTGTCTCCAGACTGGAAAAGATGAACACTTGAGTCTCCTTAGTGGGCACGGGGTGGGGACAAACCCAGAGAAACTGAAAACAGACTGGGGAAAACAAATTACTACACAATGATCTCTTGTAGACAGTACATTTCAGAGATGGCCATCGTAAAAAGTGTTTCTGCAGCATTGAGATCTTGTCCACCAGTTGATGGTGAATTCCAGTGCCAGAGATTATGGGACACAAATACATTTCAGAGCCCTTGATCAGCAGGCTATACTTGCAGCTTGCAGAGAAGAGCATCTTGATACGAACAACTAATGGGAATGTGGGGAGAGTAAAGGCTTGCTGAACATAGGGAAAAATGAAAGAAAAAATGTTATGCATTCCCCTCACTTAAAACACAAGTATTGTTATAAGTGGAACATTCAGTGCATGACTCAAGATTTCCAGTGCTGCTACAAGGGACCTCCAACAGGCAAGAAAATCTCCGTGGTGACAAGACAGAGATGAGAGAGAAACTGACATCTAAGGAGAAATAAGACTTTATTGAGAAGGTCAGAAAGTGATTCAGTAAAGCCAGAACAACAGAACCACAGAACAGAGCAATAGGACAAACAGAACAGAACAGAACAGAACAGAACAAAGAACCATTCTTCTCTTGCTGTGTCTCCAAACACTGGAACGGCCTGAAATTGTAGGAGTTCTGGTCCACTGATCTGCACTGGAAAACTACTATGTCAAGCCTATAGGGGCAACTAGATTCTGCTGGTGAGACTGAGAAGATAGATGTCATTGTATAGAGAGATGATGAATGGGGCTTGGGCTGGTGGTCTTTCAGATTTACTTTAGGAAAGAAAAAACTAGTATGGTGAAGACATGGAGATACCCATGATGTTTACTCCTCCATTAATCAATTAAGGTAAGCAGATTCACAGAGGGCTACATTGGTGTCCCACCAGAAGCACAGTTGTCAACCAGTATATACAAGTTTGGAGGGAGCAAAGCTTTCATATTGCAGGAAAAAGGAGAAAACTGCTTGATTTCTCACAATCAGACTCTGACTCCAACATAGAGGTTAATGATGTTACAGCTGTGTGAAAGTTTTCAATTTTCCTTGTAGTTTTACTTTTGATACTGTAATCATTGTTTCTTTGCTTCTTTGTTTGATGTGTGTCATCTTGTCCCCTTACTCCTCCTCCTGTGTCTCTTTTCTTTTCTATTTCTTCTTTACTGGTCCTTACTTCCTTAAGAATTTTTATACTTTTTCTTATAGATTTTCTCCTTTGAATTGCTCCTCAGTTTAGTATTTCTTTTCTTCTTCTTCTTCTTCTTCTTCTTCTTCTTCTTCTTCTTCTTCTTCTTCTTCTTCTTCTTCTTCTTCTTCTTCTTCTTCTTCTTCTTCTTCTTCCTCTTCCTCTTCCTCTTCTTCTTCTTCTTTCTTCATCTTCTTCCTTTCTTCCCTGCCTGTTCTTTTTTCTTCTTCTGCATTTTCTTCCTCTATCTTCTGTCCACCTACCTAATGGCAAAAATACAACAGAGACCTCCATGAGTGAAGTAAAGAATAAGAATTTACTTAGACAGGAACACGAGAGCACATCAGGGTAATCCTTAACAAAATTGGGCTTTGACAATCCAAGCAAGACTACAGTTATATTAGCAGGTTCCAACACAACATCTGTCAATATGTTTTTGCACTTCAACTTCTCTACATTTCTACTCTTGCCTATGCAAATAGTCTGTCAAATCTCCCTAACACTAGCCTTTTACTCCAGCTATAAAATCATTCCAACAGAATTCCACTTTCTATCTAATTCGTACCTTCTGAAATTTCCCCTACCTCTTTTATTATTCCCCCTCTTCCCACTCTCTACATCCTGAAGCACAGAAGCATTATACCATAGTTTATAAAGGGTACTGAAGAAAGAGTAAAATTATCAAAACAAGTTTTAATGTTTGTAATTCTATGCTTGGATTTGATGATCCTGTTATAACCAGTAAAAATTCTCTTCTTACAAGACCATGACAAAAACAGAAAAATTGAATATGTGCAGTAGGTTAATATGAACTTTGACAAAGCCAAAAACATAACTATAAAAGACTCTTCAAAGACTGCCAACACAGCCCCAAGGAGTACTGTTAGAAAGAAAAGCAAACACTAGACAGCCAAACTGTGTGAAATGAGTTATCAAAACAGTAAAGAAACTTGGAAAGTCAAAGAGAAAGTAACCCAAAATATAGTAGAGCTATCAAACCAACAGCCAATGGGATTAGGGGAGAAACTAATAAACAATTAGAAGACCTGACCAAAGTGGTTAAAAACATGGATGACAAAATTACCATACAAACAGATAATAATAAAAAATACAGACAGAAATCCCAGAAATAAAGAATTCTTTTTAACTCATAAACTGCAGAAATAAAGATAGGTTTCAGAAGTTGAAAGTAACAAATGGAAATAGATGATATACTCAAAGAAGTTTAAGATGATCAAAGAACAAGAAAAATTCATCCAACAGCTATTACATGATACTCAGAAGACTACGTGAGGACAGCACACATAGAATAAAATAATCTGTTCACAGAAAGCATAGCAGAGAACTTTCTAAGTATGGAGAAAGAACTTGATGTGTAAGTGAGGTTTACAGAATGCTAAACAGCTATGGAGATTAAAAAAAATACCATGTCATGATAATCAAAATTTCAGAAGTCCACTACAAAGACACACTCTTAAAAGCTGTGTCAGAGAAAAGCAAAAACCCCTTTTAAGAGTAAACACTTTAGTATTTCAGCAGTGAGTATTTCAATACAAATGCTAAATAAAGAACTGGAGAGCCTGAAGTGAAGCATTGCAAGCCCTAAAAGAAAACTTCCAACTCTGACTGAGATGTCCTGCAAGACTATCTTTAATAATTGATGGAAAATTTAGGACATTCCAAAAAACTTAAATACCAAGAGACATATGAACACCACAACAGCACTCTGAGAAATATAACATCCCACACGGAGACCAAAAAGACAAAAGTCCACATCAGTCAGGTGGAGTGAATACATCAGCAGGCAAGCAGTTAAGCAAATGAGAAAACTGAATCAACAAAATAAAATAAACACAATGACAAGCATCAGATCATATCTTTCAATAATAATTCTGAATGTAAAGGGCCTTATTGCTTTCATCAAAACATGTAGATTGGTAAACTGGATCCAGAAACAAAAATGTAACATGGTTCATTTGTGAGACTCATACAATCCATAAAGAAACTCAGAGCCTAAAAATCAAAGAATGGAAAACAATTTTACATGTATGAGGACACAAAACGAAAGCAGAGAAAGCAATCTTAACCTCAAACAAGTAAACTTCAAACTAAAACTGATCATAAGCAAAGGGAATCATTATACATTGGTTTAGGGAATAATTCAAAAGGAACAGATAAAAACAATAAATACAAATGCACTGAATTTTGAGCCACCTATATTCATAAGAAAACACTGCTCCATATAAAAAAAAATCAAATGGACATAAACATTGTCATAGTGTGTGACCTCAATACCTCACTTCGGGAAATAGATTCATTAAACAAATATTATCAAAGAAATACCAGGGTGTAAGCATAACTTTTAACAAGTGAACTTAATAAGTATTTATAGGGCTGGCCAAAGAGCTCAGCAGATTAAAACACCTGCAAGCAGGATCAAGGGCCAGGGGTTCAATTCCTGGGCTTGCCATGCTGGCCCCGCCCCTGGTGACACTGATATGGCAAATGAGATTGGATATGGTGGTGCATGCCTGTAATCCCAGCACTTAGGAGGCTATAAACAGGAGAATCACTATGAGTCTGACCTAGTAGTGAGACCCTGAGCACCCTGTAAGCCCTTCCCTAAAATACAGAAAAAATAGATATTTACAGTGTTCTATACTACAGTAATGGGATTATATATTCTTCTGAGGAGAATCCTGAACTTTCTCTAAGTATATTTATACAAGTACACAATTTCTGTTTAAGTAAATGCAAAAGAACTGAAATCATCACGTTTGCTATCAGAACATAGTACAATGAAACTAAAAAATAATCACAAAAAAGATACACAAATTTTACAAGCATGTGGATATTAAATAACATACTCCAGAATACTCAAAATATCATAGAAATAAAACAAGGAAGAAATTACACAATTCTTAGGATCAAATAATAATGTCTATATAACATACCAGAACTTACGAGACACAGTGAAAGCAGTCTGACAACTGCTATAAATGGTCAGTTTATGGCTGCAAATGTCCACATTAAAAAAGAAACTGAGTGAGTTCAAATAAACAAGTTAATGTGGCACTTCAACATAGCACAAAAATTAGAATAATTCAAACACAAGCCCAGTAGAAGGAAAAAATCATAAAGAGCAGATTAAAAGCAAAATTGAGACAAAGAATAAATGGAATAGCTGGTTCTGTGAAATACTAAATAAAACAGAGTGCTTAGTCAAATTTACCAAAAGACAGAAAAAATAGACCCATATCAATTGAAGTATACAGTGAAACCTCTGTTTACAAATTTAGTAAGTTCTATGATTCTGGGAAAGATGGCAGAGTTTATGTTTGCTACCTAATGAAGACTTCACAAATAGAAACAATGTTTTTACTAATGCTTCTGTTTGTGAACTGAACTGTTCACAAACAAAGGCATTCACCTTTTCCTTCTTTTTTGTCACTGCAAATTAAATTCAGGACCTTATCCTTGGCAGGCAGGAGCTATGCAGCTGAGCTGGTGGGGTCTGACACCACCAAAATACAGACCAGGAATAACCACTATGAAAAAATTGTACTCCCACAAACTGGAGGATGTCAAAGAAATGCATAAATTCTTAGGGAGACATAAATTACACAAACTGAACCAAAAAGGCATAAAACTGAATATTACAATAACTGACAATGAAATTGAGGTAGTTATTTTTAAAAAAATGTTCTTAAAAAACATTCCAATGCTGTAACCATTGAATTCTAGAAGAACTTTAATGATGGTACAATACCAATACTCACTAAAATGTTGAAAGCTAAGGATATGGCCAACTTATTTCTAGAAGTCACCAGTAATTTGATTCTAAAACCACACAAGGATTTCACTGAAAATGGAAAAAAATTATAGCCAAAACACTTTAATTAACATAGATGCAAAAGTTAAGAAACTGGCCAACAATGCAAAAGTCAGTAACAAGATCATATATCATAAGCAAGTAGATATCATGGCAACATTGAAAAATGATACAAAATACATGAATCAGTAAAGGTAATGAACCACAGAAACATAAAAAGAAAAAAAACCATTATCACTTCAATAATATGAAAAAGCCTTTTTGACAAAATACAACATACACTTGTGATAAAATCAAGAAGAAAATAAGCTATAGAAGGCCCTTATTGTTTTTTTTTTGTTTGTTTGTTTGTTTTTTTTGTCTTTTTGAGATAGGGTCTCGCTATGCAGTTCAGGCTGGCTTTAAGCTCACTTTTGTAGCTCAGGCTGGTCTCGAACTCACAACAATCCTCCTGCCTCAGCCTCCCGAGTGCTGGGATTACAGGCATGTGCCACCACGCCCGGCAGAAGGCCCTTATTGTAATCTCATAAAAGCCTTTTATGACAAACCAGGAGTCCACTCTCCATTAAATGGAGGAAGAAAAAAGCTTTGTCTCTCAAATTAGGACAATACTGGATATCTGTTATTACTATTCTTATTCAATATATTACTCAGAATATGAGCCAGAGTAGTAATGCAAGAGAAAAAAATAAGAGATATTAACAGGGAAGGAAGAAAAGGACTGAATAGGAACATGCTCCACCATGGGACTGGGATGGGCAACTCTCGAGTTGGACATTCTGAGAGGGCAGCCATAATGGTGTTCCATTGTCTGCTCAAACAAACATAACTTCAGTCCGTGTTATGAATTGCACTGAGCCATCCCACTCTCCTATTTGGATGCCCTGTAATACTTGATTTCTAAATGTGTTCATCAGATTTGTCCTTCTGCTAATGATGTTCTGATAGAGGGTATATACTTTCTGCCATCAGGTTTTAAAAATTTAAGGTAAAGATAGCAGGATCTAATCTTGCATGTGGAGGTAATCATATTCTCCCTTTTTGTTTTTATAATTGCACCACCAGCCAGAGTTGTCTTCTGCAGTGAGCTTTCTAAGACCCTGTGCTATCTTACTGCCTACAATATTTCTAAATAGCTTAGCTACTTATAACATTTCTCTGCCTGGAGAAGTATCCCCAGCTGTGGTTTTGAGGAGAATGCACTCATTCAACTGCTTTGAGTTGAGAAGGATCAGTGTATCAGCAATTGCACTCAAAAGCCTTCTCCAGACAGCTATTCTAAGGGGTCTCAGATGGACATCATTTTGTGCTTTCACAATTATGAATTCTCTTTAGAAGGTTGATCTAGTGGATCCCAGTAAAAGAAGTCTAGCACATTTGCCATTGGTTCTATCTTATGAGTACTTGGAGTTCAGCAGCCTCTAGGCAGGAATAAACAAATTTTCTGAGTAATTAGAGTATGTATAATCAAAGTACACTTTACTGTCGTGTTTCTCAATGACCCATAACAGTATTCAGCTATTGGTGTAGCCACAAACTGATAAAAAGGTCAACAATTGGTGTCCCTTTTACATTACTAATAATATAAAACTATTATTATTTTTATACATCATTTGGTTATGCACCTTCCACTTAGTGTTTAAAGCCAAGTTAAAGTGAGACTGTGTGAAAATAACTTCTTGCTATCCATCAAGTTCAGTTAAGTCTCTTAAGGATTTACCTTGAAACTATGCACAAAGCCTCTCAGCTCCTGTGTCAATGTCAGCTATCAGGGTGAGTCACAGCCTTTGCTTGGCCAAAGGCTTTCTATGAAAGTGTGTGAGGCTTTTCCCTCCAGTGATCCTCTTAGACTCTGTTCCCATACACTAGTGCCCATAAATCTCCTTGATTAGGAGGTTTTTGTGATTCACCAGAGTTGTATGATACTGCAGAAAGGTTTCCTTATGCCCTGGATTCTTGTTTACCTTGGAGGAGTGGGCCAAAATATTGGCTTTCCTCTTACCAAGTTGGTTCTCTAGATTTGGTTTCCAAACCTGAAGTGTTGAACACCCAGAAAAGAAGATCGTAAGCTTTATTGTAATTTTACATTTTATAATTTCATCTGAATATCAAGGCTATCCTTAAAGAGTTAATGGAAAATATCAAAAGGGTGATACTGATAATCCTAAGCCTCTAATTATCCTTCATGGAAGTATGCAAAAACAATTGGCTGTTGTGAATTTTTGGTCCACAACACCATTCAACTCAGCTATCCCCTTTCAAGGTCCCATTCCAAAACAGTTAAAGGCATTATATTATTATGATACATGATTAAGTCATCAGATTTCATAATAGATAAATGCTGGAAGTGGCATATTTGTCAATCAACAGGTAAATGGATAAAGAAAACATGGTACTTATACACAGTGGAGTACTCTTCTGCTATAAAGATATTCATTTGTGTTATCTGTAAAATAAATGGGTTCACCTTGAAGCCATAATGCTAAGTGAAATAAATCAGAACCAGAAACTTAATTAACATATGATTTCTTTTATATAGAAAACCAAAGAATAAATAAGAGCAAAATGAAAAAGAGATGAAATTAGAAATCAGTCTTTTATACATGGGAAGAAATCCAAGAGATGGATTTAGGGGTCGAGGGAAAGGGAAGTGCATAAAAGAATTAAAATATATCATATGCATGTGCCAACCTCACAATTATATAATCATTAGTTATCACAAATATAAACTGAAAATAAGAAAACTTAGGGGAAGAGAACTAGAGTCAGTAGGAGAAGGTAGAGAGGGAGAAATGGGAATGACAAGAATTAAGGTAAATATATATGCAACTACCTCCTAAGATGAGTGTAAACATGTAATGGAAACATGTACTGATAAAAAGTGGGAAAAGACAGAATAAGGAAAACCTGGTTATGCTCAGGCACATAAATTGTGAGTATCCTATAATATACTATCTTCTTGTATTTGCTTCATATCTAAACGTGCAATTAAAAGGAAAAACTTGTAGTAATGATATTATCAAACTAATTTTATGAGGCAAAATAAGTATAGTAATAAATGAACACTGTGAAATATCAAATATAGTTTAATTAAGACATCTGTCACCTATCTTCTCTTCCTAGTATTTTTGCCACTGTTGCTGTAGGTACACAAATATCATTAGTCAATCTAGAAATGACAACAATGAAGATTATCAATTTAAAAGTTTGTCCTAAGTGCATATCATCACCAGAGTGTATGGTTGGGTTTAGAAACAAGAATTTCTTGATTTCTATTTTATTGCTGTGTTTATTTTGTGGTACTTTCTAGTCCCATAAGTGGGATTAAAGACACTGTGCTTCATGTTTTCTTTAAGAAATGGTCCTTTTCTGTTAGTACTTTCTTCTTTTTGGTATTTTAGGGAGGGGTCTACAGACTGTCAGGGTCCCACTACTAGACTGGATTTGTGGTGATTCTCCTGTTCACAGCCTCTCGAGTGTTGGGATCACAGGCGTGCACCACCACACCGACTAGGTGAATCACGATCTCAGCGTGCCCTGGGGGTGGGGCCGGCATGGCAGGCCCCGGGATTGAACTCACACCCTTTGCATCTGCTTGCAGGCTCTTTAATCCAATTAGCTATTTGGCCACCCTAATTTTTTTTCTTTTTCTTTTTTATGTTTTTTTAGACTGGGACAGGCTAGCTTTGAGCAAATTTTATAGTCCAGGCTGGTTTTGAACTCACAGTGATCCTCCTACTGCAGCTTCCTGAGTGCCGGGATTACAGGCATGTGCCACCATGCCTGGCTTCTGTTAATACTTTCATTGCATAAACAAAAATCCTACAGTTATAAGTATATATTTTGCTCTCTGCAGTTAGTTTATCATGTACCAAATTAAAGAGATAAGTCACCTTTAGTAAAATGAAGAGAAATTTCCTTAGATGAAATGTGTTATTCTCACATACTATGAAACAAGAAAAGAAAATGTTTCCTTAGTATATCAATAATTCAGCAGACACAGAACAAAGCTGTTCATTGTATGGAACCTACCTCCAAAGCAGTCCGACAAGAGAATTCATGGACAATCGAGATCCATTTGTGTCCAAGAATACCCTACTCTGTCTGTTTTACTTCACTTACTATTGTGGCTCCAGGGTGCATCCATTTTTCTTAGAGATAACACAAATAAACGCCACTTTATAGCAGAATAGTACTCCATTGTGTATTAGTACCACATTTTCTTTATCCAGTCATCTATTGGAAATGCATAGGAAGGAAGCAGTCGACTGAGGTGGGCTGGAGGTCCGCGGGGACAGGACCCCTTGCTGCAAAGCTGGTGCGTGCCAGTGCTAGACCTCTGGAGTTTCATCCTTGGATCTCTAGAAAAAATCTTCGTGTTGGGTTGCAATGTGATTGTGGAATGAAAAACTAAGTCATGCATGTTTTACTTTCTAAAACAGAGCTGGAGACCATTTTCATGAGTTTGTGCTGAGATGCTTCATAATTAGATAGCATTATGGACAACATAGGTTGTTTTCTCACCTATTCTTTCTCTATTTTAAATGTGCTTATTGTATGAAAATCAAAGAATTTATGGAAGAAACTTCATGGATTCGTTCCGCAATCAAAAGGAATTTTTCTTTGCTGTTAAGCCATATCATAGAACCAAATCAGCTGGTTTCACTGTCATTGCTTTACTTTTCTAACAGCTTCCCACCAAACCAGAAGGATCTATGTTATTTATTTATGTTGTCATATATATTTTTAAATTGCACACGGTGCTGTTACTATTTCAAATAACTAGTTTAGTAATCCAGAAATTTATGCTGACATTAAAAGCCATCCTGAGTTGCTGCTAGGGATATTTTAAGAATCTATTGCTAATGTGACAAATGATGACTTTAATGGCATCATAAACCAGAAATATGAAAGCATTATTAAAAAATTGCTTCATAAAAGAGTTATCAAGTAACTATCAGTTAAGCTGTTTAGACGTGATGAAAGTTCAGCCTGAACACACTGGACCACTTCAGATACACTGAGCTAGCAATATTATAAAATGTGGAGGTAATGAATATGAAAGGTTCAAAAACTGTCTTCGCTAATCCTTCTCTGAATAAATTGTATAGCTTAGGGAAATATTGCCCTCTGAGACCAATTCACATTTAAAAGCCATTTTATTATTATGAAGCATTTGTTCAATTCAATGCCCAGACATATAGTTCAAATACTGAAACTACATCACTTACTTTAGCTTGAATATTGAAATAGTGCACTTATATTTTAAAGATATGGGTTCTGCACTAAAGGGTATCATTCTATTAATTATTCAAAGTCTGTGTGGTGGTTAAACATTTATGTTCCATATCCATTTTATCTTATACCTTTTTCTTTCTTATAAATAATAGTCCATATATATATGGGGTGCTGCTTGAGGTTCTAGTAGAATATATTTTATTGCTGCTTTCCTCATCTTTAGAGAAGTGCTAAGACAAATCAGTGCCCCTACACAAAAGTATTGGGTTCAGAAATTTAATGCTGTTTATATAGAGATTTATCTAAGAAAATTATTTCCATTTTTTTGGAATTCCACTTGCTTATCTTTCAGGGAAACAAAAGAGGACACTACTATGATCAGAAAAGTGGTCACATGTGCTAGATCTTCAAATTTCTATATTACTATATAAGTGGCTTCTTGCAAAAATTTCACTTTGGACAGCATTCTAAATATGGCTGCTCTGTAAGCCATATGTAATCTACATTGTAGAGGAAAGAAACTCATAGGGAAATAGAAGATTTTAAGGAGTGAAATGCATGCAACATGAAATGAACATACAAAGGCTCTTGTGGTTTACCGTGGCTCTCACGGGATGAGAACTGCAGTGGGTACTGGAGCTACAGCAATTGCAGGTTCCTCTAGAGTGGTGGTAATCAATTTGGCAATGCATCAGAATTATTTTCAAGGCTTGAGAAAACATTTATTATTAGCCTACTCTCCAAATTTAGGTTCCTGGATCTAGGCTGACGCCTTCTCGACCTTGCATTTTTACCCATCTCTCAGGTGGTATTGATGGTGCTAGGATGGACACCACAGTTTGAGAATCATCTCCCTAAAGGGTTAATCTGAATATATTATGGCATTGTGATGTAATGTCATTCTATCCCCTATAAAATAATTCTATCATACCATGATTAGACTTTATAAAATTATATGTTCATACTTTTTGATTGGAAGAGTAAATACATATAGAGTATTTGAGCTGGAAAGAATAAACATTCAAATAGATACAGAAGATTACCTGGATCTAGAGGTAGTCATTGTGACCCTGGATGTAGATTCTACTACATGTTTTATGGTGAAACAAAAAAGGAGGATGTAACTTGTTTAAAACCCTTCAGTGGCTTTAAATTTCTGTTTCACCATAGCCATTGACCCCAGTATTACTTGCAGTTTTGGCTGGTAGTTGGCAATTTTCCTTTTTTCTGCTCTTTTCTCAAATCATCTCTAAGCTGTCCATAACTTATATCATTCAAGATTTCTTCGTTTTCTCTATACTTTTATTCTCATGTAAAGTAATTTCCACATAGCTTGTTTTTTCTTAAGACCTGCATTCTTATACTCATGACCTTTTACTGAACCCTTCAGTTACAAGAAACTACTACTCTTAGAAACAGGAAGAATTATAAATAAATAATTTTAATTCTGCTGTAAAATTTTCTCTAGTTATATGTCATCTATCAGTGTGATGGAAGAAAATCTAGTGTCTCAAAAAGTTAATGATCTATATTACTTTTCTAGTGTTGTGTAACATATTACAACAAAATTAACAGATTACTCAGTCTTATAATCTCACAATATTTGTAGGTCATGTTTGCATCCAACATGCCTGCTTTCTCTGATCCATGTGTCTGTAAAAGTTATAGGTAGAGTTGTATCCTTACAAACATATGTTGAAATTCCAATCCCTTGTAACTATAAATGCACTCATACTGAAAATTGAGTCCTTGCAGATTTATTTAAGTTTAGATAAGCTTAGTAGAGTGGACTCCATTCCAATATGAGTTATGTCCTTAGAAGAAGAAGAAAATGCCACCCAAAACAGGGATATATAAGAAGAAAACCACCTGATGAATAAAGTAAAGAGTGGAGGAACACAGCTGTAAGTCAGAGTGCAAAGATCGACGGCCACCACTGGAAAGTAGGGGCAAGGAAGACAGGGCTGCCTCAGTTGCGTGGTCCAGCTGACACCTTGGTGTCATATTCTTGGGTCTCTGTATCCAAAGAAAAAAATCCTGGTTTATATACCAGCAAGCTTGTGGTACATTGTTACAGAAATTCTAGGAAACTGACTGAGCAGGCTAAGATCAAGGTCCTGGTGGACCCCTGCTTCTTACCTCAATCTGAGTCCCTTTTCCATGATCACTGCTGGCAGCAAGACTTAGTACCTGTGACCTAAGTAGACAAAGTGAGGTCCCTGTGTTGTTGGCGTTGGTTGGGGGTTGGGATCAGCTCCTCTATGGGTGGATTAGTTACTTGTTACATGGTCACCTAAACAGTCGGCAGTTTTTTTGTCTGGTTTTTAGCTTCCTTTTGGCCTGTAGGATTGAATCTCGTTTAGTTTTTGTTCTATTTGGGCAGACAAAAGTTTGCTTTTAAGGTAATTATTTTTATGGACAGCTGATTTTGCACCGCAATTATAGTTTAGATAAGTACTTGAATGAATAACTCAGGGGCAATGTTCTTGCTTCTTGGGTCTCAGGTCTCAGGTGGGGAGAAGCAGTACCAAACTCTTCCTATCCCTAGGGTGTCCTGATTTATTGGGGTTTCTTATATATACAGAAAGAGCCCACACTAGGAGCTATTCAAATAGACATTGCATTTCATTTTCTATTCTATAGTAAAGCATATATATATATGTGTGTGTGTGTGTGTGTATGCATATATATGTTTATGTAATATATATATATATATATATATATATATATATATATATATATATATATATATATATATGTTTATGTAGTGTATGTCTTCTTAGTTAATGTCCAGGTGACTAGTCTTCCAGATTAATTGATATTCTATCTATCTTATATTCATGTGGTAGATGTAAATATATGGATTCCTCCTTTTAATACAAAGACCACCCACACTTTTTAAAATGAGAATGAGACACAGGGTCTCTTATTTTTCTGTAGGAATTTTGTATTTGAATTTAAGTAATAACTAAATTTAATTTCTTCATCTGTATGAATAATCTTGACTCAAGGGAGTTTTATTTTTCTAAGTGGTTTATATTATCACACTTCTATTATATTCTGGGATAAGAACTATGTTAAACCTTTTGTCTGTGTATTCATAAGTAAATCAGTGTCGTGTATGTTTCTTAATTAATGTCCAGATAACTAGTCTTCCAAATTAAATGATATTTTATAGTCTTCACATGATATATATTGACTAAGAACTATGAATCACAATGTTCTTATATTTTAGAAGTACTTTCTAGGACAGGACCAGACTCCTAAAGTTTAATTGCATGCTTACTAAAAATGATTTATTCTTAGTTATGTGCATATCATTTAATTAGTCATGCATGGAGCAAATGAAAGTATAGAAAGAGTTGCTTCAGGGCTGAGGAGATGGATCCATAGAATAAGTGCTTCCTTGGCAAGCACAAGGGTCTGAGTTCAATCCCTGGTTCTATCACCCACCCACCCCTCCAAAAAAAAAGAAAGAATTGTTTCTATGAAAAATATCAGTGGCTATTTTTAACACTATAAAGCTAAGTTACTAAGACTACAATTAAATGTTAGTAAAATTATTGCAGACTCTTAGAAAAACAATCCTTCTAAATGTATTTATTACAATGAAGGTGATAGAAGATTTGGCTAGTAGGGAGTGAGCAGTACCCATTTAGAATAGTTGCTGTACTCATTAAAAAGATTCTGCTACATCCTTCTTTACATTTTCTGAATCCTCATTCCACTTAGAAAACCTGATCTGAGATTTGAAAACCACTGAGGATGCCTTATGGGTGTTCCTATAACACAGAAGAAGGAGAAGGGAGGGAGGAGATGTGGAGAAGAGGGGAGTGGTGGGGATTAAGCAGAGAAAGCCTGTCAAACGCAACGCAGGTGTAGTGTTCTGTGTGTTTCAAAATGAGATACGATATTTTAGATCTGTATGAATTACTTCTAGGAATCCTTGGTTTAAGCAACTTTTCAATTAAAATGCCCAGTCTGGCCCTTATTTTCTCAGTAAGAATGCTCTTGTCTGTGTTCTAGTTTATTCTCTATTTTTATCCTATGAATGAGATAATTTTTTTTAGAGGAAACTGTATTTTAGGATAAAAGCAATGTGATGAAAAATGGTGTGCATTTTTCTGGCCTGTTTGTTTAATTGGGCTTCACATTACTTATCAAGTGGTACAAAACTAAGAGGGAGTTACCAAACCTCTGCCTATTTGAATTGAAGACTTCTAAAATTGTTTCCTTGGTAATGGCCATAGAGGAATAACATGGATAGCAACTTCCCCCTGTGTATCTTTCATTGTTCCCTAATTCACTTGAAGTTGTTTATTTCATGCATAGACAGAAACAGGTACCGATTTGGCAACAGTTTACAATTCTCTCTGATCCATTTGAAATTTCTTGTTAGCATTCCTACCTGGCTTCCATCCGTGTATGAGAGCAGTGTATGAAAACAAAAAAAGAATCAGATACAAACAGAGCATTAAACAAGGCCGTCTGCCTCCCGGCTTCATTTAATGCTCTTCCACATACCCACGTTAATAATTCACACTGCAGAAGCCCAGCGCGTCTCCATTAGGTTTGATGTTCTCTATTAAAGTGATCACACACATCCCGGGTGAAGCCACAGCGTCGGCAATCACAGAGACGCCAGCGGAGTCCATGGGGTCACGTGTTAAAAGTGTTCCTCTGTATAAGTTCACCCATTCAAAAACAGGTCTCAGTAAAGCTAACTCCTATTAAGTACTATTTATTTTAAGTGAACGCAATGGTAGAATTCTAACAAAACTGGAAAATTGCAGAGCTGTCTTTCCTGCATAAACAACTGAGCCTTAGGACTCCCAATCAGTTGTCGTTAGCAAAGAAACTTCTACAACATTTTGGAGAAAGAATAGTATATGAATGGGATTATGTGGCCCTGTGCCTACAGGTCAGGCAGGAAGGAATCTGATGTTTTATTTAAATGCTATTATGAAAGAATCTGAAGAAGAAACAGGAAGTGAAAAGCAATACCCAAGTAAAAGCCTGGGGCATTCTAAACTTCTCATTTGAATTTCTGTTTTCTTTACATTCTATAATAAATAATCATTAAATTGGGTCTTGTGAACTGTATATCAGGAGAAATAAGTAAGTCTCAATAAGTATATTTTGGCTAAATTTATCCATATAAAATCTTTTTTTTTTTTTTTTTTTTTTTTTTTTTTTTTTTTTTTTTTTTTTTTTTTTTTTTTTTTTTTTTTTGTATTTTATGGAGGGGTCTTCAGGGTCTTCAGGGTCTCACCACTAGACCGGACTCATTGTGATCCGTCTAAGAGCTGGGATTATAGGTGTGCACAACCATTCCCAGTCTCCATTTCCTTCTCAGTTTACATTGGGGGAGGGGCCAGCATGGGATTGAACCCCCGAGCCCTGGGCCTGCTTGCAGGTAGGTGCTTTAATGCACTGAGCTATTTGGCCAGCCCTTGTGAAATCTTTATACACAGAACTGTGCTCATTGTCTGAGCACAAGAACTACAACCTCACAAAGTGGAAAATAATATAGCATTTGTGATGACAGTTGTCAAAATTATGTTTCAGGTATTTTCAACAAATAATTACCTGTTATAATATAGCTGGTTTTACTGTTTTATGAAAGATTTACTCCCAGAAAATTTTGTGAACAGCATACAATACAAGAAATTGTAAAGATAAAATGCAATCACTATAATTTGGATGAATTCACAGGAAAACATGATATTTCATTTAAGACAGTTAAAAAAAGTAAAATGCTTGTGCCAAAATTATATGCCAGATAAAATAACAAAATATAGCAACCAAGCTAAGTGGAATAAAGTAAATTTTATCTTTGGAAATAAGTAAATGAGTTTAAGAGTTGAGAGGTGGTATTTATTTAAAAATTCAATAAGTTTTATTTCCAGTACCAAAAAGAGTTTTAAAAATTATATATAATTATAAATTATATGTAATATATAAATAAACATATATCACACATTCTATATATGATGACTTTTATTTGAGGTGGAATAAAGGAGAGCAGAGAAGTAAAACATGCAGAAGACGCTATGAGTGTACACAATTGCTCTCAGCTTGATGGTTGCAGCAAGAGTTTGAATTTAGTCAAATGCAACCAGCCTTTATATCTGCATTAAATCTATCTTTTCTTTCTCTCTTCCAGGTTGCTTATTATATCCACACTCTGGCTTTCATACCCTGGTAGTGTGGCACAACCCAGAACCGAGAAAGAAATGCTAATTTTCATCTATGTCTGGTACGTGAAAAGGGTAGAAAGTTAAGAGAATAAAATCTACATGTGAATTAGCATTAGATTATACTTAAATTCTTCAGAGACAGTTGGAATAAAGTTGTGAATTTTGACTTTAGCACCATATGCTCTTAAGAGCAAATAAGTAGTGATTATTATTATTTTTATTATAAGTAAAACTGTCGTGGTAAGCAAAATAGTTAATGCTGGCCATAAAAAAAAATCATGCTTTAATCAACTACATGTATTTTATGTATACCATCTATTTTCCATGCAGTTATAACTACTAATTGCAGGGATCTTACTCTTTGCCAAGTATTTCTATGCACCTTGTATGGACTAACTTATTTAAGGTTGATAAGAATCAGATCCATTTTAGAGGAAGAACAATTAGGACCTGAAAGTTGGAATAATCTCCTCAACTAATCACATGTTAAAAGAACTGACCCTAGACAGTGCCGCTAACAGCCAAGTATTCAGAAACCCCTGCTTCACTATGTTTTTTTTTTAAATAGATGACAGTGTAGATACTATCACATATTTGTGACATTATGGAATTCCCCAACATAATGTTTTATATAGAAATATAAAACTTTAAAAATGAAGATATTTTTAAATGATATTTTTAAGTCCCACATTAATTTAATCATTCATTTACTCAATCCAAAATAATTTTGTATCTACTACCCTCTTCCAACATAAGACCTAGCTGTGAAAGGATCAGCCTGGAGAACTAGGCATGAACCATGCCAGCCCCATTCAGCCCATCCTTGTCATTCTGCCATCCCTACTCTCTTGCTCCCTCACCACGCCATAAGGCAGGTATATGTTGGCTGTAGCTGACATTTTTCATCAGTAGCTTTCCAGGCTGATTATTTTCTAGTTAGGACTTATTTCCAGGGTAACATTGGGGGAATCATGTATTAGGGATACAAAGATGACTATGGTATACTGCTTTCTTTCAAAAGCATTCTTATCTGAATAGGGAAAGCTGAAACAGTATGAATATTTGTCTCATGAGTATAAATTTGAGCCTAGTGCTAGATGTATTTGTCAAATGCTTGGAAACACAATCTACTGACTGCGCTGGACACGGAATCTCTTCTGAAGAGATTTAAGAGGGTAAAGGTGTAAAAAAAAATCTCTCAGTTATGATGGTTGCAATGTGAGTGGGTGTGTTTCAGTGCACTTTCCCATCTCTGAGACACAACAGCAAAGATCCACTATTTAGAAGAGGGAATGCTTACTGTGCTCAAGAGTGAAAGCTTTGAGGCAGAGACAGCACTGCAGCAAGATGTGGTGGAGCCAAGGTGCTTAGTTTCTCACACCTGAGCAAAGGAAGAGGGTCAAACACTCATGGGCAAGGGACCATGAATTGTCCCCCAGGTCACCTCTGGGACCCAGATGGACATACTCAAGAGTGCGCATTACCCATCTGCAGCACAGTTCTTAATACCATGTTGTAACACATCAGGTATCATGCTCACAGGTGGTTTGGTTTGGATGTCAATTCTTATGAAAATAAAGTGGAGTTGGCCACCCCACAGAAAAGTAAAACTGTTACAACGATGAGAATCTCATGTTGTAGACATAGGACAGTACAAAGTGAACTCTATATAGTGAAAATCACTCAAAAGATATATTTCTTCAAATAAAAATTACACAATGATGATGTATGATGGGTAAACAGAGACTCTTTTTGATTTTTGAAAAACCCAATTTAAAATCATTCTTTTGGGGAAGTGGGAAGAGCAGAGTTCAGGGCTGAAGTCCTGTGTATTGGTCAGCTCTCCTGTGACTTGGACAAAAATTGTCCACACTCAGCTGCAAAGAGAGGTTTATTTTGGTTGGGGATTTCAGTCTACGCTCAGCTGGTTTGAGCAAAAATGACCCAGTGGGGGGCCATGGAGATAGCTACTCAGTGCAAGCACCTGCCTGGCAAGTACAAGATCCTGAGTTTTTTCCTCAGTACTGAGGGGAAAAAGGAAGAAATGAAGAGAAATAGAGAAAATAAAAAAGAAGAGAAGAAAAAATAAGGCTCAGTGAAAGAGCATGTGGGGGAAGCTGCTCAACCCCAGCTTCCAGTAAGCAGAGCAGAGGGAAGTGTGGGGACAAGGACACAGCTTTCCAAGTGACCACGCAGCTCCCCACTGCCAGCCAGACTCCATCATCTACCAGGATATTTAGCTGGTAGACACATCAGTGCATGGATCCAATGTCCAGGAAAGCACCCTCAAAATCATCACCCTCAAAACACGCAAGACTTTGGGGAGACACTTTAGATATAAATTATGACATCATGACCTTCACTTAGCCTGAATAACTGGAGAAACTACTTCCATAAGCACCAGTGTATTCTTCTAAGATATTGAAAGTTATTACGTCTTCTCTATTTAATTCTAAGGTATTGTTATTTTAGTGTATTTGGTTGTTACTGGATCTCACTATGAAGCTCTATCTCATGGTGGTCCTCCCCTTTACAGCCTCCCTAATGATGATATTACAGGTGTAAGCCATCATGCCTGGACTCTGTGGCCGGTTCAGCCTGCCCTGGTGGGGGGCTACTGGAGCATGTTGTGTGCGGATGGAATCGTGTTCCCTGAGCTTGCCTAAGCTTGCCTAAACAGGTGCTTTAATCCCCTTAGCTATCTTGCTGGCCCTAATTCTAAGGTTTTTGAGGCAAATACTTTTAAGAGATGAAGTGTCTGTCTTCCATATAATAAATGCTCAGAAAATGATAATGGTTGTTATTCATGGTGTGTGAAAATATGAATTTATAGATTTAAAAATACTACAGTGAAGGACACATTGACATTAATCCTCCTGATATGCTTCTCCTTGCTTTGTACATATCTATCCCATTCTATTCCCCAGCACTCACAATCCCTTTTGCATAGCTCTGCTTTTTCATAACATTTATCATGATTGAACAGTGTATATGATTTACTTACTTGTGCTATTTCTCTCTCCCCCCATGACAGTGTAAAGACTCTAAGAGCAAGGAGTTTACATGTTTGCTTATTGAATGTTTTATTAGCAGTACCCAGAAAAGTGCTAGAATACAAAAGAATACCATAAATATTTGTTGAATGAGCGGATACTATTGACTATTAACTATAATTAAATCTCTCAGCAAGAGTTTTGATGCTTTATAATGAGTTTTAAATAAAGAATCTACTATCATCTAATCTGTCCTAAAATTATCTCCCATCAAGGCAGCTATTTCCAAAAAATGAGAATGCAAGTACCTGCTATCATTGCAGGTGATTTAAATCAGATATGCTAACCTCAGACTTCAACTTCCTTCCTCAGGGAGAACATGGGGGAAGGCAGAGCATGCAGGACTGGGGCAGCTGTCTGCTGGCCTCCACCATGGCCACTACTGATCTTTGCCTCCCAGGCTTCATCTTTGCAGGTCCCCATCACATTAAACCAAGGCTGTTTATTGTGGCCCAAAAACATCGTGTAGTGGTGGAAAGACTTTTTGAAAATTAAGTGATGAAGAATATCAAAGCTTTCACCTTGGTCATACAGTTACTTGGTTTACTCACTCTGGGAAAACTAGCTGTTGTACTGAGTACCTATAGAAAGGCCCTCAGGAGGGGAGTGAACACCTTCGAATAGCCACAAGAGAGCAGAGAAACAGATTTCCCAGGCAAGCCCAAAGATCATTGACTTCTGGCCTGCATCTTAACTGAAACCTCTTAAGATAGTCTAACCTTAAGATTTTCTAAGCTTAAGATTTTTATATCATGCACTCTAAATCATAAATATACACCTAAGCTGCCCAAGTTCCCTATATCTTACAAATTTTATGAGATTCTTTTTCGTGGTACCGTGGATTGAACTCAGGACCCTGCACGTGCCAGGCAAGCACTTATTCTATTGAGCTATCTCCCCACCTCCTGAGATAATAAATTTTAACAAGTTAGCTTTTAGGATAATCACAAACAGCTTCTGAATTTTTCTACTTCAATCGTCATTTCCTCTGACTGAAAAGAAAGACAAAGGGGAACATGGACAGAGAGAGATGAGAGAGAAAAGAAAGACAAAGGGGAACATGGACAGAGAGAGACAGAGAGAGAGAGAGGAGAGGAGAGATTTCAAAGTTCTACATATAGATTTGTTATTTTATCCATTTCATACATTGTATACTGTAGCATCCCAAAAGCATGCAAGGGTTATTTCTTACTTTTATTAAAATATTGCTAGGGTTTACAGTTCTAATAGAATTTTAGTAAGATGGGCCTGTAAATGTCTTTTGAATAAGTGCATGAATGAAGTGATCCATTTTGAATTTGGCAAGATGTTTGGCCCCCCTGAAAACTGAAGGATAGCAAAGGCAGTCAAATTCAGTAAGTACTCATGTAGAGAGAGACAGTGAGAATGTGGGCAAATAAAGAAGACACAGTGCCCCAATGCCTGTTGCCAGTTCCCTGACACATAGGACACATGTCTGTATTAGTCACTTTTTATTGCTGGGACAAAGTACTGGTGTACACAAGTTACATTGATTTCAATGCAGAAATGATACAGCAGAGGGTCACAGTTGAGGAAAACTACTCGACCCATGGTTACTACTCACCCCAAAGCAGAGAGAAGAGTCAGGGACAAGGATACATCCTTTCAAGTCACATTCTTGGTGACCCATCTTCACCCAGGTACCACCTGCTGATAGTATGTTTAAGTACGGAACCAGAATGGTCTCGTCCATGAATGAGAGTAGTGTTCCCATGATGCAATCTGCTTTCAAAAGCCCCACTCCTTAACTCAGGAGACTTTTGGAGGACATATCAGGTCTAAACTGTAACAGGGCACATAGAAATGAATAGAAAATGTTAGCAATCTGCCTGGGGTGGTATTCTATCACCAAGCTGCAACTGAATTCTTGAGTCCACAGTGTGAATCTGAGCCCAGCACAGGCCCAGGGACCTGTCCAAGGTGACTGTAATGAATTTGCATGATTTGAACCTCTGTTGATTTTTCTTTCTTCTCCTCCTGTCCCCCCCTTTTCCTTTTCCTCTGTTCCCCCTGTACAAACATTGGGAAAGAATGAGATACAGGAAAATAGCTATTTGAGATAATGCTGTCCAGACTGAAAAAAACATCTGGGGCCTCAGTGCAAGAAAGAAAACATTTTGTATAGAAAAAAATGAATAGAAACTTAGGATATTGGACTGGAGAATGCTAGAGGTGGCAAAAGCATTCAGTTGTTTGATTTGATGTTTCCTAACAACCTTAGGAATGTACTGATAATGTATGATTCAAACCAATATCAATAAATTAAAACTCATTTAAAAATATATAATTTAATGCAGTATTTAAATATGAAGAAGAAATCTAATGCACAAGTACAAGAACACGAAAGATATATAGGTCAAGTAGGAGAACAGGAGCAGGTCTTCTGTTGGCCAGTGTCCACGTATACTTCATTAAGTGGCTTACTGATGGGGGAATTTACATTGATTTTATTGTTACAATCTCTTGGAATGAAGGTATTTTCTAGTGTACATCAATCAGTTTAACTTGTTCCCCAAGATAGAATATGAAAAATGACAAAGTTAGAGGACTTTAAATTATACACTAAACTGCCCCTCAGATAAGCCATACTCCTGGGCCCAATGGCCTATCTCTGGATACACTTTGGAAATAAGGCCTCCAGCCTCAGAGCAATAATTTTCATAAAGTGATGTAAAATTGTCTTTTCATGGCTGAGTCTCTGCGTGTCCACTGTCATCTGCAACATCCTTTTATATATGACAGCAGTGTTTCCATCTCTGGAAATAGTGATTGTGACCATGTCAAAATCCTAGAATCAATTTAATGAAAATTTCCTTTCCTTAGACATTTTTCCCCTCTGTCCCTAGATATTGGAATATGAGAAAATTAAAAACAGTGTTTATTATTTTCCTCTTGAAAAACTGACACTTTCTGTGCCTGTGTTTATTTGACTGGGCTTTGGACCATAATAAAGGGACAGGAAATAGGGTCAGGTTTCACCGATCCACCAGATAACCTTACACCAATGACCACTAGTACCATAGAGACTCTGGTAGTTTTGCAAATTTTGTTGTAGATTATTATAGTATTTTTTATCAGTTGATTTATTTGGTATAAGGTCCACTGCACAGCTTGGACTCATAGCGATCCTCCTGTCTCAGCCTCCCCAGCACTGGGATTGCAAGCATATGCCAACACAGTTGGTTTTGTTGGCAAGTATGGCATGCAATACCGGGGACCAAACCTGGGTTCTTGTGCTTGCCAGGTAAGCACTTACACCACTGGGCTATCTCCCCATCCCTGGTTGTAGATTATTAATGAAGAACTAGAATGTTCTTCATATCAGTCTAGGACAAACCACTTTGCTATTAATTCTTAAATGTTAGCAACTTTTTCATTTATAGAAGTTATTATTCATTTCTGTGTTACAGTTGTCAGTGATATGGCAAGGAAATCCACATTATTCCCACATGGAGCCATGAAATATGGAAGAAGTAAGAATATACTGAACTACAGTACTATAGTATTCTTAATGTGAAAGAGCTGAACAGAACTTGGGGGAAAATGTTAAAGATGACATCCATGGCATACATTTATATAAAAAATGCATGGTCATATTTGTTGATGTAGTTTAAACAACATGTTATATCTAGGAACTTTGTAATACAGAAAATAGAGAATAGCTCATGATACTTACTATAAATTTCAAGTTAACTACTACAAAAACAATGACATAGAAAGCATTAATTATTGAAACTGTTGGTGCCAGGGAGATGGCATAGTGGAATAAGTGTTTCCTTGCAAAGCACAAAATACAAAAACTGTCCTACTAATTGGTTTTGAAACTGTCGCTTTGCTATTTGTCTCTCAATAAAATTCATAAAAAATATGTATCTCAGGTTAAGTTTCTTAATGTAACCCTTCAATGCTAATGATGGACTAATGGGCCTGTCATGAGTCTGTGCAGTTCATTGAGGAAGGATCAACATTTGTACAGCAGTCAGCATGCTCAACTGGGCTAGATTTATGACGTAGACTCTATATCGTAGAAGTTAGTATATGGCACAGCTGAGTTGAGAATGATAACTGGACTGACAGACTGTCCTTTAGTTTTCTTTAGAGGAGAGTCATTCACTACTTCTAAAACAGGTCAGTATTGAGGAGTGAGGTGCCAGGAATGGTCCATACATGCATCTGTGCTGTCCTTAGGATGAGTCAGGCTGTGTGGATGGAGTCAAAATTCTTTCTAAACTGGTATTGGTTGTACCTATCGTTGTCTTTGTTATGTCCGCATAACCTGGGTAGTTCTTGCTCTGTAAGGTAAGCATGGGGCCTGAGAATGACACATTTGCTTTTAGATTTGTGTTACCATTTAGATATAAAATATCCTACAGAATTTTCCTTTGTTCAGAGGTGGCTCTTTCAAAAAGTGACTGGACACACGAGGGCACTAACCTCACCTGTGGGTTAAGTCCTTGGTGTAGTTATGGTTTAATGGTACTCCTGGCAGGTAGTGGAATCTGAGGTGCTCAGGCCTAGTTGAAGTGAGTGACTGATATCATTGGTTTCTTCTGCTTTTGTTTTTTCTTTTTCTCCACTTTCTGAAGGCTATGAGGTAAGTGAACTTCCTCTAAGGTTTACCATAGATCCAGCCAATCATGTACTGAAGGCACAAAGACTTTGAAACAAAATGTACATGCCTGTCACTATTAAAAATATGGATCTTAAACAGACTATTGGACTGGTGGTTTGTATCCATCAGCTTGTTAAACTTTAACTCCAGTCTCATCCCCAGTAGCCTTTCCAGAGCTACTACCTTCATCATGAAGCTCCATGAGTTTTTACAATTCAAATGTGGGCTTCTTCAGCATTTTTACTTTTCTGACAAAGACATCATGAAGAGGGTAGACAGACTGACAAGCCTTTTCTATGCCTTTCCCAATGCTGTCTGGAATCAGTTTATTGACCACTTCCTTCATGTCATTTGTCTGCACCTCTCGGGTCATGATTTCCATCATCTTCTTCCAGATCTGGTGGACCTGTTGTTGCTGAGTGTAAGAGGTCTTCTGTATCTGATTGTTGCGTTTTTTAGTAAAGCCAACACAGAACAGTTGAAGCAAATAACCATTGGTAGTTTTGACATCAGCATGCGCTTCAATCATGGTCTGCTGATTTTTGACCATGGAACACATTTTGTCATGGGTGAGGTCCATGCCATGGAAGTTAATCACACAGTTTTTGCCCTGAACATCTTCAGTAATTAGCTTGAATTTTCTGAAGGCAACTTCATCATTCTGCAGAACAACAAGGATCACTTCAAACACACAATCTTTGAGTCCATCAGATACAATTTTGTTTCCTTGAATTCTGGTGATGAGTGTTTTCTCCAGTATTTCTTATGTTGAACATCACCAGCACCTTCACATCATACCACTCTTTTTTACAAAATCAATCAAGCACTTTCTTTTTGGATCCTTTTTTGGTCACCTTTCATAAGGCGCTTGTTCTTGCCTACCTTCATGGTGCTGCTCAGAGAGCCCTAAAATAGCCTACGTGGCTATCTTGATATTGTTTCTCACATGTATTGGTCATAGGGAGAGAAAGCTGGCCAACACAGGAGATAATTAATGCTATTTTTAGGATTTGGACTAAGTACCCAGCAATATCTATTTTTTTTGAAATAATTTTATTGAGAAAAAACTAGCAATGAGATAGTTTCAAAACAGGTTAGTAGGACAGTTACAATAATAGATACATTGCGTGTTGTTGTCTTTGTAGTAGTTATTCATAGTATAAGATGCAAACATGATATCTTGTCTAAACATTATTAGTTCAATACTTTCTTCTCATTGGACTGAGAGGAGCTGTATATCTGTGCTAACTATGATATATATATATATATATATATATATATATATATATATATATATATATATATGATTACTTTGCTGAATTCATGCACCTGGAATATATGAATGGCAATGGAATGCACATCTCTGACAAAAGTAAACAAAAAAGGGGATATAAATGCAATATCTATTTTGGTCTCTTAAAGACTTTTTCAGGAATTTGAATTTTGTGTTCTTCTGGACAGTAAATAATTCTAATGGAGAAGACATTTGCCAGTCAGGTTCTTCAGTGTGCCTCTTCCACTATATTTAAATGAGCCCTTCCTCCCCCTGCGGAGTTATTTACATGGAGAGAACATGTTAATTGCAAAGCACCAGTCTTGAAGACAGGTTGGCAATTATGCATTTACAAATGAATAAGATTCCATTAGGATTTATATCCCAATTTCCTATGCATTTTATTGGATAAATCAGACACCTTGATATCATTTAAGTTGTCAGGAGAAAATAAATCCAATGGGAATCTATGATTTTGAGAACTAATCATGTCCTGCTTTAAAATAAAAGATAATATGGAGGTCCTTTGCAAATTGGAAGAGAATTAAGATTGGAGGGAGGGTGAAGGGGGGGTTAAAGGGACATAAGCAACTCTCCATCAGAAACTGACATATGTACTTCATATACAGTAATGTACTCCCTATAATGTGCTGTAAACATGTACAGTACTAACATAAAAAAACCTAGTCCTGCTTTGATATATTAAGCTAGTAGACTTACTCTCCTTCTGCTTCAGAAACAAGCAAGTCTACTTTTTCTCTTTCTTTTTCTTTACCAAAATCGCTGGAATTTTGGTAAAATTTGAGAAATTAATATTTATGAAATTATTTTCATATATATGAAAAGACATTATTTTATAATTGCACAAAATCATTCTTGTCAACTACGAGCCTGTACTACTCCTCAGAGTCTCTATTTATGTTTGAGAAATGAAACATGACCCATCAACGTAAACATCACCAAGTGGTTGTAGATATACTATTTAGAACACATTCCAGAATATAGCTCTGTATCACTTAATTTGACTGTGTTCTGCCAGGGCCATGTGTCTACATTAATACTTTTAAATCATGGCTGTGGAATTTCAGAAATGTTGCAAAAACTCTTCACAGACCCTGAGAGGTAGTGTGCCGGGCCATCCTAACTTCAGGGTCTTTTCTTTAGAGCACCTGCTTCTTTTATAACTTCTTATCAAATAAGTTTTGTGGTCTGCACACAAATTCATAGGATTCTCATGCCTATTAGGTCACATGCAGATATCACAACTATTGAGTTTAATTCTAAAAAGCATCATGTTGAGTGGAAGAGAAACCCATGATATACATGCACCATGCATCCACTTACCCTTACACCACTTTTCATTTGTACCTTGCACACTATTGTCTGCTAAAAAAATCTCAGGACTTCAGGTCTTAATTTTTAAAACATCCTCACTACTCTGTGACCATAATATTCCTAAATATCTGGCAATGGTATGGATTTAAAAATGCTTCACAGTTATTTATCAGAGTACTCTTCCTTTTACCATTTTATTTCAAAATACGCTGTTTCTTTTTTTTCCTTTTTAAAAAATTCGCCTTGGCAGTTAAGTAGCATCTTAAAATAACTCTATGGAAATTTATAATAAAATTACTGTTCCTTTCCCCATTTCCACATATTCAATAAAATTAGAGAAATGCTTGTGATTGCAATAATCTGATTGGGAATTTAAATGCGAAGAAAATCAGAAAATTCTAAATTGTAGTTCCCACAGCAACTATAAAAAGACACTCAACATGACTGCATATTTATATTAAGATATAAAACTTAACAACTTCTCCAGTTATACAAATGCTATATAAAAACAAAGGGGTGGAATTATGGTTGCTATGGGAATCACAACTCTGAACCTACTGACTTTTGGAAGTTTAAATATACTGACATAGAATTTCACACTGAATATTACATAGGTACAGGAACATGCACGGGATTAGAGACAAACATGTGGCAAATGACATGAGATGAAATAATGAACGAAATGTCACTCTGGTGCCTAAATGTCTCCTATTTATGGATCAGTCCCTCTCACTGTGATAATGCATTGCTTTTGAAAACACAGCAAAATATCCCCAGGCTGTGTTTTATGGAATGATAGTGTATGTTCTTGTCTTTCTCTTTTAGTTTAAAGGTTTACATGCTCTTCTGTATAATGGAGGAAATAGAGACGTTGGCATACGTGAATACAGCATGTGAATCTGAGCAATTTATTAGTCAACAACTTTTATCATTTCCTCAGATTAGGGTAATACTTGATCTTTTATAGACTTTTTATGTTACTGATTCAAATGAGATTAGGAATACAAAATACCTAGCTAGAACATGCAGCAAATGTGTAGATTCCTATCTTTCAGGACTCAACCCTTTTCAGTAGACTGCGTCTACTACTTCAGGAATCTATTCTAATAATAGATTATTATTAGGATAATAATAATAGCTACTGAAAAATTGTAGAAGCAAAAATACTCATCTTTGATCTTTTGGAAGTAATGTTTTACTACAGTGGAAACTAAATGATATTAATATCAAGTTTATAATTTATAAAATACTTGAAATTATATAATTATTTAAGAAAATGCACAAGAATTTATTCCTTTTCTGTGCTATTCTTACTTCTTATCCTTTTACAGTAATGGGTATAGAATATTAGGAAAATAGATTACAACTGCAATCATATCATTCTTCGACAGCTTTTTATCAAAAAGAGCATTAGACAGACATCACTATGTAGTTTCAATCTTCTGCTTAGGTAATTTCTTTATTTTTTTCCTCTGAAAACTTTGAGCAATTTTGAAAGGCATTTTTCTCTTGGGGTATATCTGAGTTCTTTTAACACAACAAGGAGATTGCTTCAGAGAAAAGCTGATTTAATTGCTCATTATTACCTTCTCCTCACATAAAAATGTTAGTTGTGCTGCAATACGATCGTAAGGTGAGTGACACATTGAGGTAGGCTCAGTGCATGGTTATTGCTCCTCAGTTATTACCAAGGCCACAGTGTTTTGGACAGGGCTCTGTAGCAGTGGTATTTAAAAAAAATTATGACATGCGTTCTAAAAAGGCACTTCAGATTGGTGCTACTTGATATTTCAGTTCATTAATAAATTACATTTTTCTTAAATTTTGATGACATTAGAAATTTCAGGTTTATAAAGTAAGATTTAATGGAATTTGTTATAGAACAATTCCATGCCTGCATCCCGTACAACCTCTGAAGAAACCAAAATTTGGAGGCTATTAATGCACCTTCCATCAAAGTTTCTCAAAGTTTGGCAGCAAGCCACAATACATATTTTACATTATAACCCCAAATCTACACACTTGCATATTTGCACACAACTGAAACAATTAATTCTCACTGCATATGATACTCTTTGAGCTATTTTGTTGCATTTCATTTTACTGTGTTGCATTTCATTTTATCACACTTCTTTTCATGTAGTGGCAACTCCTCCACTGATTTTATGACCTTAAAAAACCTTCTAGTTACAGTCTGAGAAAAATCTACAGTGTCAAAAAGTCACAGAAACTGAGAAGAACCCTGAGTTATATAAATAGCACACAGTGAGCTTTAGTCAGTATTCCCATCACAGGAGTATCTGAGACCCACAAATTAAAAGAGGAGAGGTTTACTTTGGTTCATGTTTCAAACAGTTTAGTCCATGGTTAGCTGTCTTTAAGCCAGAAATAACATGGCAGGAGAAAGCTGTGTAACACATGCAGTGAGGACCAGAGAGAGAAGGATTCAGCCAGGGACAAGGATACCTGTTCCCAGGTCCTTCCTCCCACCACCTGCCTCTTCCAACCAGTCTCCACCTCCTACCTGCACACTCAGCTATGAAGCTGTCTGGAAATTAGCACATTAATGAGGGTCACTTCCCCCAGGATCAAATCACTTTTTAAAGGTCTCACTCAAACCACAAGTCTTTTGACTTCAAAAATCATGATCGTAGCAATATTCATCCAGTCATCTAATGCACTGTCTCGCTGGAAGATAAATCACCTTGAACACATTTCTTGTGCTTTCAGTGTTACTGCTTATAGAACAATTCCATGTTATAGAACAATTCCATGCCTGCATCCTGTACAACCTCTGAAGAAACCAAAATTCTCTGGAAACTAGGGGAAAATTTTAATGTCCCTGAAGAAACTAAAAATGGAATAAGGTACAGATAAGTATATGTAAAATTCTTTGAGCAGTGCCTAGCATGTAGAAAATGCTGTACCAAATAGTTGTTAGCTAAGTATTCTTATCCACAAACACAGAATGCCTGCAATGTGCCTTATGCTCATTGCTGTAGAAAATGAAATAAGATTAAGTATGTTCTGCCCTAAAGAGGTGACAATATAGTCTGGGGCACAGAAAGGAACATAAATAATTCTAACATATGGTATTAGTTTTACTACTTAGAGATACTTCAGTTACTGTGGTGACAATTATCTTCCCAAATGACACACACACCCTCTCAGGTGACTCAAATTGTTTTCAAAGGCTTCTCTCCCTCACTATCTAGGAGTCTTTTTTTTTTTTAAACAACCACAACAGTTTATTTACAATTGATCTCTTTATAAGATATTTACAGGCTAGTGAGACAGCTCAGTGATCTAAAGCATCTCCTCGGGCAAGCTTAGGCAGGCACAAGGGACCGCAGTTCCATCCCAACACCACATGCCAGCCCCGCCCTCAAGGCATGCTGAGCCAGCAAAGGCAAAAGAAAACATATTTGCAAGACAAGCTATTTTACACATCAGAAATGACATCAAAAGTATGAATTACAACAGAGACAACAATAGGAAATGGGCATGAAACAAAGCTGAAGTAGAGAAACAAGTAATTTCTCTTTAATTTGTTAGTGCTAGCTTAAACTTTGGTAAAGAAAAAAATGAGCTATGTTTTATGAGAACATCAGGGTCTTCAGCTGAGGAATAAATTTCAGTGTTGTAGCCCATGGAAGGAAAAATAACACTAATCCCCCCCCCACATATATATCTTAACACTCTGTAATTTCAACTCTTGGAATTTCATGCCAACTTCCTTCTCAACAAACCACAACACACTCAAATCAAAGAAGAACTAATCTAGAAGAGGGGCAATAATATAAGACGTCTTTCTGGAAAGGAGACAGAGAAAAACAATCCACTTAAGCCTTATCAGATAGCACCTCATGGATTCCTCTCAGTCGACACCAACTATCTCTGTATCTTCTTTTTTTCTTTTGTCTTTTTTTTGAGACAGGGTCTCACTATGCAGTTCAGGCTGGCCTTAAACTCACTTTGTAGCTCAGGCTGGTCTCGAACTCACAACAATCCTCTTGTCTCAGCCTCCCAAGTGCAGGGAGGCATACTCATGAGAGCGTATATTAGTGAAAGCTTCCCCTCTCTCTCCCCTGCTTCTTCACCACCTCAGGGGCCCGTGGTCTGTACTCAGTCAGTACCGCCACTGTCCTCCAAGAGCCGCCTGCTCTTCTCTCCCTTGTTCTTCTCTGGACAGTCTCTCTGCTCCTCGTGGATCTGATGCTGAGCTCAGCACCTCCTAAAGGACAGCCCAGAGCCGGTGGTATAGCTCAGCGGACTAAGCGCTTGCTTAGGTAAGCGCAGGGACCAGTGTTCGATCTTTGGTTCCCCCAGCCGCGTCGGCCCCGCCTTCGGGTGCGCTGAGCCAGCAATGCAATCCGGGCGCGGTGGCGCGCGCCTGTCATCCCAGCACATGGAAGGCAAAAAGCAGGAAGATCACTATGAATGTGGGCTGCATGCATAGTGAGACCCTGCACCAAAAAAATAGGAAAAGACTAAAGGACAGCCCACCCTGCCTCACCGCTGACCTCTGCGATCCAGGGCAGGCTTTCTCAAGTGACCTCCGTCTTATCCTACAGAGCCACATAATGGGGAGACATGGACACTGAGTTATTGCAGAATTTTCAGTATGAAACACTTTGTAGTTTGGGCTCTTGTTTTTTTTGTCCCAAGGTGCTGGTGCACCTTTGAGATTTCCCCAGAGCACTTGACTCTTGTTGATTCTCAGCTTCTGATGCTGGTTTATGTGCCACGTTCTGGGCATCCTGAGGACACCTTCTTTCTCAAGATTTAGTAGCACTCACAATTTCACTTCAGAATGGATCTGTCAGTCTCAGAACTTATTCAGGAATATACCCGAATCCCAAACATGGTATGGTTATAACTTGCCAGTAGAGCTGCTAGACCAAGTGTTATCCTGGCAAATGATCAAAGACCAGGAATCACGAGGAAAATACACCTTCTTTTGTAACATTTGCTGACTGCCATGGGGTAATGCAGCAATTTCAGGGCACTGAGATGCATGTTAAATTAAGAAGTGATGCCTTCCTTCCCCTTAGCCAGCACAATCTATCCATTTTGGCACAGTTTATATCCTAGACAAAACCAAGAACATAAGCAGATATTTGAGTGATTGGGCTACTGTAATGCTCTATGGGCCAAGCAGATTCAAGATTCAAGTCTAGCCCAGATGCTATCATTCACACACACACACACACACACACACACACACACACACACACACTTACATGGACAGCCACACATAAGTGAAGCAAAAGACAATGAATAAGGGCCAAATAGCAATTGAAGTAGTGTTTCCTTTGCTATGATTCGAAAGTGCACATTCTCTCTGTGTCTCTATCTCTCTCTGGATATATATATATATATATATATATATACAATTTTCACAGCCTTTTTAAGCACATATACTTAATGTTATCCAATCTATTTATTTATTTATTTATCTGTGGCAGGAGAATTTACTGTGGAAAAAGAATGGGGAACAGGACTGGCACATAGGATCAGCATTTGGGAGGTGGGTGGAGTCTACAGCGGGTTACATAATCCTTTCACTGAGCATGTGAAAGGTAGTAGAATTTGCCATCTTTAAGAAAACAGTGTTTGGACAGGATATCATTTCTGTATCTTGTACTATGCATAACTGCTATGAAGACAACTATATGCAATGTATTCATTATTGAAACTGCCCTGCTGCTTTGAATCTGTCTCATTGCTACTTGTTTATCAATAAAATTAATTAAAAATAAGTTAGGTCACTATCACCAGAGTAATAAGTGTTCATTATCCCCCTAAAAATCTTTTTTGCACTTAGCATAATATTTTCAAGATTCATCCGTATTATAGCATATACCACTTCTTCATATTTTTATACTGATAGTTCATAGTTTATTTATTTCTCAAAACTTGATAACATTATTGATACTTTTTGGTATTATGGATAATGCTAGAAATATTTGTGTTTCATTTTTTGTAGATATGTATTTTCAATTCTTTGAATATGTACTTAGGAGAATAATCACTGTGTTGGTTGGCAAATACACAGTTAACATTTTTGAGGATCTGTCAAACAATTTGTCAAAGAGCCTATAACATTTGACAATCCCACCTGTGGCATAGGAGGGCTCACGTCTCCACCTCTGCCCCATTTGTTATCTTCCTTTTTGGTTTGACCCACTTAGCTGGATTGGAGCAGAACCTCACCAAATTTCCATGGTTCAAGGTACTGACCATCTTTCAACATGCCTATTTGTATATCATCTGTGAAGAAATGTGTATTGAAATTGGTTTTTTGAACTAATTATTTATTTATCTTTATTAGTTTTACATTGTTTCTACAGTTGGGAAAGAAATCCTCTATCAAATTTTGGGGCATATTTTCTCAATTGTGCAGGATCTTTCTTTTCCTTGATGGTATCACCTCTAATCATAAAGGCTTTTAATTCTGGTAGGGTCCAATTTATCCTTTCTTTTGTTCTTGTGCTTTTGGTGTTACATTTAAGACGGCTTTATGAAACCTATGATAACTAAGACTTACTTTTATGCTTTCTTACAACAATCTTATAATTTCAAGCCTTACGTTTAGGTCTATGATGTTATATTGTTTCTAAACTTTGTATTTTATGAAAAGAAAGCTATATTTTCTTAAAATTATAGATTACAAGAGAATAACTCAGTGTAATCTAAAAAGTGGAATACATCTTCCCTCTATATGCAAGTTTACCACTGATTTTATATTTAAAATTTCACAAATGACATCAGTCATTGTTGAGTTTATTCTGGTCATTACATATTTTCTTTCTTGGAGTATCTATCAATCAAAATTCTGCTGTCATAATGATACAGTTTTACATGTCTCACTAGCAGAACTTGCCTCCTTAACAGACCCAGAACTGAAAAAGTATATTTTTGACAAGTAATTAAATTTCTAACAATGTTCTGGATCAAACAGTTTACAGTGAATTAGTAGTCTGATTTTTGGCTGCAATTATATGTGTAAACAATTTCCTCTTCTCCCAAAGGTTGTAAATATCTTTATAAAAATAGATAGGAGAGTGGAAAGGGAGAGGACTCCCCCCCCCCCACTGCCAACTTCACAAAAAAAGAAGAAAAAAAAATCCCAGAAATCTATTGAAGTTAAAATTAAAAGGAGGTGTTTGATATGATAAATAATGATAAGATAATGGGTTTCTGTGGGATATGGAAATAGAATCCACAATCAAAACGAAGACTTCAGCTAAGAGGTGCTAGGTGGATAGGCTGTGTGCTTAAATTTTCACTTCCCTTCTATATTTTCTCACAATCATTACAAGATCATCTGTGAGTCTTCTTGTGTACATGGCTTTCTCTGAGAAGAAGGTCATCTAAGAGCCACAGAGTGCTACTGGATGTCCTAAATTTTAGGCTAATTGCATTTCTATAGGTTTTATCTCTCAATAGATTTATGTGAATCTTCTAGGCCAGGTGAAGACGGGATGCTATCAGAAGAAAAATCTGTCTTCTATTTAAAACTTAGATACAGCTGCTAGGCAGGGGGCTTTTTAAAGGGGCTGTGCTGAGCATAGCAGGTCATTCATTTTGTAGAGGAAGGTGGCTCACCACAAAGGTAGATCTCATAAATTGATTAAATAGCCACAGCTTTGCTGTGTTGCAAGTTATTAAGGGCAGTGGCACGGAGACCCTTGTCATCATTAATAAGAGTTCCAACCTGACTGATTTGACCTAATCATAGAGAGATAATAATAGATCTATCTCTTAAATTGCTGGGTAACTTTGATGATTTCTCAGTAGCATGCAGACTAAAGCAGAGCCCGGCATGGATTTTTATCAATCATTTAATCTATTTTAGACCAAAATGTGTCAGAGGGAATACAGATGACATTAAGCTATTTAGAGTTACCAAGCTATAAATATTTGTCAAATAATATTTTAAAGTTTTAAGCTATGATCTCATTTTAACATCTAAGGTTATATTCATAATTTTTTGCTCACAAATTGTGTGGCTTAACACAAAGATTTTTTTTTCAAAGATGGAAACCATTAATTTATGAAACTTTTATCCTGGGATATTCTATAATTATATTAGAACTTGCCTTTAGGATAGATAACAAAATCTTTACAGGAGGAAAATACGTAGATTTTATAATTTTAAAATGTACAGTCTACTGTACTGATTTTATTCTTATGTCAATGAAATTTATTTTCTACATCACCATTCATCATCTCAGAAATTTATCTGTATAGTGTTCTTGGTTGAGTTATACTTGATTGTTGGAGGTAAGGATATAAGGTTATGTTTTTCCTGGTAATTTGGTACATGTCACAGTAATTAATGTTTGACTTTCCTGTGTTGACGTCTTCTACAAGTAGCAAACCTTATAAGAGAAGTTCTACGTTCCAATCCACTTTATTTTATTATACAGGTTACTAACACCCATAATACATATTTACTAATGGTGTGAATTCTTAACATGACTTTTAAAGTATATTTGTTTACTGAAATATACCTAATGTAAGTCTAGCACTTATTAGTTAAGTACGTTATCACAGATTAAATATAATGGTGAAGCAACATGCAAAATATGTTGATCAGCAGAATCTGAAAGCCATTTCTTGATTCATTTCAATCAAAATGTCTTGTGTCATCTTCCAAGGAAATCATTGTCTCAATTTTTTCTAGAACCATAGTTTTATGGTTTTGATCTTTATGCAAATGGATTATACAATGTATTTTTTGTGTCAGATTTATTTTAATCACATGCTTTTGTAAAAGCAATTTAGGGTTTGTTAACTCCGTTGGAATCAGTATTATGACATTTTATAGTATGAAGGTGTCATAATTTATTTAACTGTCTTTCATATTAAATATTGTTGGTGTACAGTTATAAATATTTTTCAGAATATGTTGGTAGAAGTGAGATTGTCGGGCCATGCTGTATGCATACCTCAGACTCACCTGACACTTTCTATCTGTCGGACCTAGGAGTGTTGCATCAAAGTATCTTTGTGCAGTAGTGATTTTCAGGTCAATTTAATGTATCACGGTAGCTTTTTTTTTTTTTTCTGTATTTTTAGGGAAGCATCTAGAGGGTGTTCAGGATCTCACTACTGGATCAGACATGTAGTGATCCACCTGTTTATAGCCTCCTAAGTGCTGGGATTACAGGCCCATGCCACCATGCCCAGTCTTTCTTTTTTCTTAGTACCTCGTATCAGACTCAGGACTTTGCACTTTCCAGACAGGCACTGTGCTGCTGAGCTATTCCCAACCCTACAGTAGCAAGCTGAGATTCAGATGTCTGGGCTATTCCTTAAACTTAAAAAATTATTCTCAAAATGACTCTTTAGAGGAGGAAACATTTATAGGTTAAGTAAATATTACAGTTCTGGAATATCATACACTTTAGGATGTCAAAAAATGTATGAATAATGAAATGTATTTATCATTACTTTCCTTTAATACTGACAGTCATCTGAAGCCCAATGTGGCTGAGAACCTATGGGTCCCTTTATCTTCCTAAGGTCTTTAGACTTCAGTTCCCACAGTTGAAAGGTGATCAGTTAACAGCCACAATCTCACAGGCTTTAATATAAAGTAGGCAATGCATCAGAAGACCGAAAACCATGCTCAGTGAGGACCAGTTGGTATTTATCAGTAACATTTGAAGTTAGTATTTAATGTAGCTTTAATAGATACACTCTAGGTCAATTAACCTTTTATCATGGTGAGGAGTAAAGGTGAGGCAGGAAACATCTCCCCAGTACCTATTTTGAGCGATCATTTAATACATGGAACAGCCAGGAAGCAGTTCTCCTCACTGGTAGCAATAAATCCTCTTTCTTGTCTTCTTTCTCTTTCACGGATGCATTCAGATTTTTTATGATCTTCTTCCATTAAAAATTTAATAAGTGAATTAGAACTATAAAGTATCAAATAATGTGTATGAAGGTAAATGAATTAATGTTACACCATAAATTTAATTAAAACTATAAGTAATTTTTTTCAAAGGTTAAAAGAAATTGCTAAGATTTTGTGGATATCTATCTATCTATCTATCTATCTATCTATCTATCTATCTATCTATCTATCTATCTATCTTCCTTTCTCTTTTCTGTGTTCAACTCCAGATACTATCATAGCTCTCAGGCCAGTGAAATAGCCCAGTGGATTAAGTGCCTGCTTTGGCAAACAAAGGGACCAGGGTTCGGTCCCTGGTTCCCTGTGCTGCTCCGGTCCTGCCTCAAGGGCCCACTGAACTGGCAACAAAGTACGTCTTGGTGCATGCCTGTAATCCCAGCATTGGGGAGGCTGAAAACAGGAGGATCACCATGAGGAGTCCAATCTGCATAGTGAGACCTTGTACCAAATACAGAAATGAAAGAAAAATAAGTTGTAGCTCTTTTACATTAGAAATTTATCTTCACAATTTTAATTCTTCTCATAATTAATAAGTCAGCTAGTATTCTATAGTATACCCAGGAGAGAAAAAAATCACTTAAAAATAGATATACAGGATGGGTATGGTGGTGCACATGTGTGATCCCAACACTCGGGAGGCTGAAGCAGGAGGATCATTGCAAGTTCAAGATGAGCCTGGGCTACAAAGTGAGCCAAAGTTAAGCCTGTGTAGCAGGACCCTGACTCAAAAATCTGAAAATACACACACACACACACACACACACGCAAGCACACACACACATACACACACACACACAGAGATACATGGTTTGGGAGCAGAGAAAATAGATTGATACAGAGTGTGTGTTTTAAAGTGATACGTAGAAATATTCTACTGGGCACATAAAATGCATTAGAAAATATAATGAAACCAGTTAAGTGCATATAATGGCACATTTCTGTGTCTTCTCAAATATTCTACTATCATATGTATATATGATATATATGATATCATATATATATATATATATATATATATGATAAGAATACACATGCACACACACGCATGTGCATGTGTGTGTGTGTGTATTCTTTTGAGCCTCCTTTGAATTCCTTAGTTCCTTAATAATTTCCTACTTGATCTTTGAAAATACAATGAAATAACAATCAATAAACTGTAGTTGTGGATACAACATTCTCATTTCTTCACAACAATCAGGAATATCCAATTCCCTTGGCCCCATTTCTTTAAAAAATTTTAGGCCACTCTTACTGTCTTTAATCTCAAAATAGCAAGTGTAATTGGTCATTTGAACTATTTTTGGCATGATAGCCACACTCTTCCTTAATATTTATAAAATGATTTTTGTACTACTAATTCTGACAGAATCCCCCAAAACCTCAAGAGGTGACATGAAATGATAACCTCCGTCTTAAGTGAATCTACATTTTATAGTCATGGACTTTATTTCCATAGAAGGCTTTTGATATTTAATTTTTGTTATAATCATTTTTGGGGTTAGTAAGATTCTGATCAACATTGCTTCATTAAAATAAATGATCCGGTGAGTAAGGCAGCTTAAGATTCATATTTCGTGCTAATTAACAGATTCTTCTAATTGTTAGAATGTTCCTGATGTCTTTTGAATTCTTTCAACTCATTACTTTTTTAGGAAAGTTACAGTTCTTAAAGTTATAGTAACAGATACTATGAAACTTCCTTTCTGTATATACACACTGCCTCAAAATACATTAATTTGTGAAAGCAGGCCAATAATTTAAAATCTGTTAATTGATGTGCTTTCCTTCCAAAAACAAGTGAAATATCTTTCCTATTTTCCATTTCTACTTTCCCATCTGGGATACTAAAATGCATTTTTAAAAGATTACTTCTAGTTGAAAATAATGTAGCAACACACATATTAAAATTGCTGCATGCTTCCAGTGAATATATTTTTACTAGATTAGTAAATTAGATCTCAGTTTCTGCTAGTCCTAAGAAGAACAAGGGGGAAGGACCTAATTTTATCTTTAAAATGTTTATTCTTCTATGTGATTACTAACAAATGGAGTTTATTGCATGATGATTAATCTTTGGCTCACAAGGAACTGATGATTTTGGCCCTTGCTTGGATGGACTCTTTGCCTAGAAGACTGATTGAAAAATGACAACTTTGTTGCAGACCAGGGCGAGGGTGGTGAGCGTTTGAGAAACACAATGACAACTATATAACTAGAAAACAACATAGTGTACAACCTAAATATCAGAAAGAAGGGTAGTTTTGGAAAGAGAAGTATGAAAGACAAGAAAATAAGGAAAAAAGACAAATATTGATTTGTCGCCCTTCAAATATTATTGTTTCAATTAACAAATATTAAATAACATAGAATTTCATCGACCATTTTCTATTCTAACTTTAAAGTATTTAAGTCTCAATATTTCTATAGATAGACACATAGAGATATATGTTTGTAAATTCCAACTGATTTCTAGTACAAATCACCAAAAATATTAACTGTATGTCTTTTGTTTTATGAGAAGTAATTATGACATTGTAGCCTAATGTTTTACAATTTATAAAAGGGGTGCATATGTTATCTCATGGGATATGTTCAATGATTTGGGAAGTAGACTTCCTTGATTTTATAAGTGGAGAGACAAGAAAAATGATGTGACTGACCTAAGAACACAGAGACGGTAAAATTCGTACTGAGGGACACTATATATTCTTTTTGTTTGTTTGTTTTTTAAACTCTAACCTTCAAAATCTCAGCAACAGAGGATTAAAGCACCTACTTATGCAGACACAGCGGCTGGGGTTCCATCCTTGAAGTGCCATGCCACCCCACCCCTGGGGCGCTCTGAGAAGGCAATTGAGACTGTGCGTGGTGACCTGCGCCTGTAATCCCAGCTCTTGGGAGGCTGTAAACAAGCAGATCACTATGAGTCTGATCTAATAGTGAGACACTGAGCACCCTGTAGACCCTTCCCTAAAAAGTACAAAAGAAAGAAAGAAAGAAAGAAAGGAAGGAAGGAAGGAAGGAAGGAAGGAAGGAAGGAAGGAAGGAAGGAAGGAAAGAAGGAAAGAAGGAAGGAAAGAAGGAAGGAAAGAAGGAAGGAAAGAAGGAAGGAAGGAAGGAAGAAAGAAAACCTTGAGAGTATATTATCAATCCAACTCTATCCCTTTCAAACTTTAAACATCTGAGCGAGACTTTTGAGAAAAGGCCTGAATTTTTCTGTTTGGGTGTCTCTCTCTACAAGGAGGAGGGCTTCCTTCTCCCAGGATCTTCTATCCTTGTGATGTCTCCCAGTCAATCACTCTTCTCTTTCTCCAACATCTGCCTGAAAATAAGACTTCCCCCGCAGCTCTGCTCTGCTGCCCTCAAAAGATGTAATTCGAGTAGTTAATTGTAGGAGTCTAGTGAACTCTTTTATGTACTTAACTTTGGTACATAAATTTTGTAATTGTTATTTTCAGCTGTAGGTTAGAGACTGAACATCTTATACACTTACAAGTATCAGGCAAGTGATGTAAATGAAGCAAAATGTTGGAACATGAAAATGGTAAAATCACAATGTATGAGACCATGAGCACTGCCTTGAAAGGTGCACATCCTGGCAAGAGGGCTGCCACTCCATTTGTCAGTTGTTGCCATGTGCAACCTCAGGTACAACTCAGCTGGTGTGCAGACAGCTCCTGTCATGCCATGTAGACTTCCTCTTTATGCCAGGAATATTTCCCAAAGCCTTCAGATAGAATATTGATTTCAGTTCACATTGAAGTCCTCTAAACCTACTGTATTGTCTTAATCTGCTTTCTGTGGCTGGTTCACAGTACTCAACACCAAGAACTATAAGGGACTTAATTTGCTCACAGTAACTAGGGTTTAGTCCATGGTTACCTGATGATGAGAGAGAAACATCCTGCTACGAGGTCCAGAGGAGGTGGTTTGGTTCACAGAATCTGTGAAGGACAGCAGGAAAACAGAATAGAAAGGAAAAAAGAGGCTGTAACCACACCTAGTATCCAAGGTCATGCTTCAATGACTCTGCCCCACCCCAGGCATAGCTAACAATGTGCTTTCCTGCACTCCCAAAGAACTCCTAAGTCAGTGAACTTAATAATTAAGCATAGTGAACCATGTTCCAAGTAATATGAGTTTTCATAATGAAGGGACACATTGGGGAAGTATAATTTTGAGAAACTGTGAGGACATTATTTGAGCACTGAGTCTAAAATGTTCATATGTGCTCTACAATATGTTTTAAGCCTTTGAATCATCCAGTTGTCTTTTATTTTTTTTTAGTGGGGCCGGGGATTGAACCCAGGTCCTCGTGCTTGCCAGGCACGCACTTATTCTACTGAGCTCTCTCCCCAGACCCAAGTGGTCTTATGGAACATGAAAGTATTTCCCAACAAATTTAGATTAGCTTTTACTGTACTTAATAATTTTGCTTCTTTAAAATTAGTTTTGGGGCCTGTGAGATAGTTCAGTGCTCTAAAGCACTTGCTTAGGTAGGCATATTTAGGCAGGAGCAGGGGACTACAGTTCAACCCCTAGCACCACACGCCATGTCAGCTCCACCTCAGGCCGACTGAGTTGGGTAAAATAAAATAAAATAAAATAAAATAAAATAAAATAAAATAAAATAAAATAAATAACTAAAATGAAAATAAAATAAAATTAGTTTTTATTTCTTTATAAATTGCATTCAAACTATTCTATGTTAAATATAGGTGGGCTTACACCTGCCCTCCATATTATTTGTCTACATATTTAATGTAGTGATTATTTTTACATCCCTAACAAGTCATTTGACTCCTTTCCATCAGATCCCTACAGTTTCCGTATTTAGACTTTTGCCTTCTTCGCTTAAAACAATTATCTGTCAATGCTATCTGCAAATATATTCCTGGGAACTAAATTTAATAGTCACATTATTAAAAGATATGCATGCAAAATATAAATAAATAAAAGTAAGGAAGATGCTCTTATTTTTTGAAAGGATTTTCTGTGTGGATGAGATTTCACATTTCAGATTGCTGTAGTCGAGAGTATATAGTATCTGGAATCATATGCATCACATTCTCTTTATATTTTGAAAGACTTGTGAATGAAATTATAATGAGCCTTATGTACATTTCACTGTAACTTTTTAACTAGTGTTGTTGATTTGAACTGTACAATCTGAAAGTTTTGTTATTTTTTTTCTATGGAAAATTGGTGCTAGCATACAACCACAAATTTTAACTTGATTACTTTGGGTACTAGACTGTCTAAAGACATGCATAAAATACAAACCTGTTTCTTTTGATGACTAAATTTTCATCCTTACATATCTGGACATAGAGAATTTTTCTCCTGTGATTAATGGTTACTTGGGTGTTCCCCAAATATGACCTGCATCTAGGTATTTATGTCCTTTAGTCTCCTGCCTGATTTTTGGCGTGCTTGGTTATGTTCTTTTATGACAAAGTATAGCAGAAGCAACCACTTACCAGATCCATGTTCAAGACTAAGAAGTCCTATCAATGTGCAATTCTGTGCTCTGTGGGAATCCAGCTGGTGTGTTAGGGGCCTGGCTGCCTTGGGAGGAGCACACTGTGCAGAACTCCAAGCTACCACTTGGAGAATTGAGGAACCTACCCAGTAGCAAGAAGGAAAGCCTGGGACTGCTGGCCCAAGTTGAGCAAGCCCCACCAGCCCCCAGCTGTGGAGCCCATCACACATAAAATGCAGGGGCAAGGGTGAGATTACCACATCAGTCAGGTAAATTAGTAAATATGAGCAAATGATCACAAAAAGATTGTTGTTTTAGATATCTGGGTTTGGGGTGATACATTGTGCCAAAATGCCTCTCTACACAGCTCTACCAGAAAAGCCTTTTATCCTAGGGTATAGTCCTAAAAGTCTCTCACTTTATGGGTCAGATGAGTTCTCAATTCTTTTATGCAAAACTATTTAGAGAACATTTAATTTATACTAACCTTAGTGGTATATCTAGGACCAAAGACTCTGTACTTTACTGCAGTTATGTTTGATTATAAAGTTATAACTTGTAGATCTGGGTGAGCAGGGCATATGTCTTTAAACCTATGTTGGTTGCTTTGACTCATAAATTCAGTAGGACCAAAAAGATCATGTGGATGTTCCTAGAGATCTCCTTTTCTTTGCTTTAGAGAATGAAGCAATAGTTCCTGAGTCCCAGCATCTCCTGACTGCCACCTTTCCCCATTCTGTCCAACTCTTTTCATCCATAATGACTTCTACACCACTCATAGAGGTGGTTCTCTCTGTGATTCCACATAGTTGGTCCATTTACCATAGTTATATAGCAGACGAGTTCTAGAAATCCCATTCATATCACTACCTGGACAAGGTAATAAAGTATCTAGGACTTGGAAATCCCATCAAGATGTCATTGAGCCCAGCCTATATCTTAAAGAACTTGACAAATTCTTGGCTATTCTTTTTAGTGTTTAAAGAAAATTGATATAAAATGTGTTCAATGTGTTAATAGTCCCTAGCTAAGTTGTGGTAGCATTTGGTGTGGCAAATAATAGCTGAAAACAGCAATTATTTCAGATGTATTAGGCTACACAACTGTGGAGAACCACCTGAGTGACTGTCCTTAAAAAAGAGCAATTGTCTCCATTACAGCTACGGTAGGCTTGACTCTATTTCCATGTACTGGTGTGTGCAAAGCTACTTGAGACTTTTCCTTATTCCTTCAATTGGCTCTAAGTAATGCACATCAGTCCAGCTGAGGTGCTGACCAGTTGTCTTTGAAGGCAGCAGGCTTTTTTTTCCAGGAACACACTGTCTGCTGCTCCCTAGTGTGAGTTGGGTCCAGATAGGATGAAGACTCAATGTATTACACTGTCAGCCAGGATCAGCCTTGAGATAGAGGCTTTGACTTCCTAGGGTTTGAAAGATCACACATCAGAGCTAAAGCACTGACCCCCAACTCATTAGACACTGTCTCAATTGTATAATGCATATTACTCTCTGCATATCCTTCTCTCTGCATACTGCAGAAAAAAATGCAAGCCTCTTATGTAGCCCAGCACAAGGCACTCACCTTCTTCCTGCTATTCTCACAATCACTCATCTTCAAGCCACTCTTTCTTTATGAATGAATAAGACCCTTCTTCAGCCTTGGGTCAAGACTTTTATTCTGGAAAGTCATCATCATGGCTGAAGCCCAGCACTTCATAACTGCAAATGTACATTAGTATCTTGCTAAAATATGCCTTCATTGTTGCTCTGGGTTGCACTGGATGAGGTACACTTGATGGAATTGTAGTAATTTATCCATGGGATCACAAATGTAAACTTCCTGGACTGAGAGGAAAACAAGGGCTTTCTATATATAACTTTGTGAAAAGGAGACATTTTAATTAAAGGGTGCTAGGAATGGAACCCCAGCAGGAAAAGTTTGCTGTGATTCAGAGGCTCTGTTCTGTGATCAGCTACTCCTCTGTGGCCAGTGTAAGAGTGTGAAATTCATGGTGGCTCAGGAACAGAGGGAGGAGGAGGCCAAGGGCTGTATTCCCTGAATCCCCTTGGCTGGAATATTCCAGTGACCTAGCTCCCCAAGCCTCAAATGTTCTGCCACTTCCCAGTAGACCCATAAGCCTCGCAACACTCAGCTAACCATAATAAGCACTAAAATAACATGAAAATTTTAAGCTACAGCAAAGTGGTGGACTGAAGTCCTAGGTGAGATCCCCAGGATTGGAAAAAACACTATACTAATAATGGAAAATTTAAGCCAAGAACAAACACATATTCCAGGGGATTTGGATACAGTTCAGTAGTGAACTCCCTGGCAAGTGAAAAGCTTTGAGCTCAATTTCTGGCTCCTGGAAAAAAATAAATAAACAAAGCAAGACGGAAGGACATATCCCAAGGGCCAGCCAAATAGCTCAGGAGATTAAAGTGCCTGCAAGCAGGCGCAGGCTGGGGTCTCTGTGCTGGCACCATCCCTGGCACACACTGAGGTGGCAATGGAGACTGGGTGTGGTGGCACACTTGTAATTCCAGCTCTTGGGAAACTGTAAACAGTAGAATCACTATGAGTCCGATCTAGTAGGGAGACCCTGAGTACCCCGTCGATCCTTCCCTAAAATACAAAAAACAAAACAAAAAAGAACATATTCCAGTGGTCAACACAATTCATTCAGTTATCAACCTTTTAATTTTCAAATTTTGTTAGGAGGGTTTTCAGTACATGATTTCACTCAAGAGTTCAAGATAGAACTCTAGCTCAACACAAAACACCCACTTACAATTTGCCTTTCATGAAGACAACTTGACAGACACCTGCAAATATCTTACTTTCGTAAGGCAATAGAATAGTAATCCTGCCTATTTTGGAAAAGCTCTATTCCAAATAGTCAGTGTTGAGAGGTCCCACAGTATCAGCTCCTTCCTTTTGTCCCAGAGAGTCTACCAAAAAGATTTTCTAACTCCACCCAGCTCTGGCCTTAGACTCATGGATACATATTTTTCATCTATGATATTTGAATCAAAATGTTTTACAGTGATTGTCCAAGAGCAAATATTATTACAGCCACTAGAAATTCTCAGAGAACTGTGGTCATACTTTGTCTTTTGGAGTTCTCGATGGAGGTTTTTACTTCAGTATTAATGGAAAGCAGCCTGAATATTTAATATCTGGATTAGATTAGACTAAACAGAAAACTACAGTCATAAAATTTCTACTTATGTCAAGTGATTCACCAGACTTGGAGATGAAATCACATGATCAACATTTCCTTTCTGGGACTGAAGAGACTCAGCTTTAGGGGGCCTCAAATTTCTGGATCACTGAGCAGAAATCAAAAGTTACCTCCTTCAGTTCTTGTTAGAGGACAGTTCTGAAATATTTGCCAGGGAAAGGGAAGAGAAGAAATAACACACTCTGTCAGCATTGCAAAATGTCAAAATAGAGTCCTCTAAGAATTCATGAAATAAATCAAATGATGTACAAAACATACCAGTGATGGCTTCAAATCTATGTTCAATATTAAATGTCCAAAGGATAGGTTAATAGCACCATAGTTGTAAGATGGCAAAGATGAAAGAAAAGAAATTCTTCCATAAAATTAATGCCAGTGGTCTCTTCTGGTAAGAAAAATATGTAAGGACTTATTTGGGCAAATGAATAATAAAACAGCCTGGGAAATGCTCAAATTATAAAGCAAGACACAGAAACAAATTTTGTAAAACAATGGACCCCTCTAAAAATAAACAGACATTTAGATAATAGCATATCAAGTAGTTCTTTGAGTAAAATGTTTAAACAGGCTATTAATGATTGTAATTTGACACAAATAATCTTACTAAAAATCCTAGATTATAGCTATGGTAACTACCAAATAAGAAATAAGAATGTTAGGAGGAAAAAAATATTAATTTAGTCTTCATACCAGAACTTATTAGATAATATATAATGCTTAATGTTCATAATTACAGAGATAATTCACTGACTCATAATAGTCAGAAGGAATTGACTGAGGTTATAAATAATAATATATATTACATAATTATATATGTAATTTTATGTGCATATAATTGAATAGGGGGAGGAAAAGAGGGAGGAGAGACAGAACAAGGAAATGTCAGATAAAGAAGAGTTTCAATGAAATTTAATTAAATAGGAGAGGTCAGCTTTTGTTGATCAAGGGAAAATTTATGGCTGTTGAATAAAGAAAGGAGGAGGCTGGTGCAGCAGTGGAGAGTTGAGAGGAGGCTGCCTTTGGGTGTAAAGGATGCAGAGTCCTAACAGAGCCATCAGAGAGCAGAACTACCAGAGTCAAGAAATGGAATTAAGTGTACCTGATATGCCAAATGTCACAAAACAAACAAAAACAGGGAGATTTTTAAATGTGTTTTTAAAAGCCCCATTTACAATCCAGATTTAATATTTTAAGCAGATTAACAATAAATTGAATGTGGTTACTTTCAAGGAAAGGTTGTGTGCACAGTTGCACCCACACCCTGAGAACACTAGAGAGGAAAGGATATTGCTGCTTTTGTGTTAAGACACTTTATATTAAAGAAGCCTTTAAGTTCTGCATTCCCATGAGGGAAATTAAAAAAGAAAAGAAAATTCTGCTTTCTCTTAATTCAGTGATTGCCACAATGCACATTTGAATGAATATTTTCTGCTTATTTTTGGTGTTCATAGATTGTGATGCACATCTTTTTATTATTAGCACTACATTGCTGCCTACCACTCCATGAACTGCTTTGCTTAAGAATTTTTTTACATTGTTGAATAAGAATTTTGTGTCTTTAGAGTGACCACTTCAGGATTCAATGAAGTTGAATTTATTGTTGGGTACAAGGATGTCCTTAGAAGTTGAGAGTATTCTCAGTACTTAAACAGTAGTCTGCACAGTGGGGTTTAAAATTCCCTGGACATGTTCATAAACTTTCAAAGATTCCAGGACATTCAAGTTGTTCTTGTAGTAACTATAAAATGTTATTGACTTCTTTCACTATGTATGCATTTGATGATGTACAAATGTGGGGTGTAAGTGCTGGCATCTTAAATAAATCAGGCCACAATGCTAAATGGCATGAATAATCACTGTACTCTTCGTTGCCATGCATACTAGTGAAAAATGCAAGGTTTTGCAGAATGCATTTGATGAAGTGGCAACGAATTTTAGCTTTATTAAATCTTAATCATGAGGACATTTCTTCATGTTATTTTGAATTCTCAAGTTGGTAATAAGCATAAGAAACTTTTGTCTAAGCTGCATAGCTAGACCATATACCAAATACATACATACATACATACATGCATACATATATACATAAGTGATTTTAGAAAACGTATAGGGGCTAGCTAAATAGCTCAGCAGATTAAAGTGCCTGCCAGCAGGCTCTTAGGCCAGGGGCTCAGTTCCCTTGACCTGCCGTGCTGGCCCCATCCCCAGGGTGCGGTGAGATGGCAATTGAGACTGGTTGTGGTGGCATGCACCTGTAATCCCAGCTCTTGGGAGCCTGTAAACAGGAGGATCACTATGACTCCTAAACACCCTGTAGACCCTTCCCCCCTCAAAAAAGTATAAAATGGGGAAATCATGGCAAGCATGCTCAGGTGACAGGAAGAAGGGACTAACACAAACAAGTGCAGTCTTCACGCTCCAGAACTCACTTGGTCCTCAGTTGCCACTCTGTTTGTTGGCCTGCTTTGGTCACAAACAACTCAATGGTTAGTTGATGTCTTTCTCATTTTATATACTGACTAACTTGAAATAAATCTGGGTTAATGGGAATTATCTGGTTTTGTCTTGAATATAAATGTCAATACATGACCAGAATATAAATTCTTTGCATAGCTTATATGTTTGAATGACAAAATTTTAATTAATAATAGTTACTAGCAGGGTTTGATCCCCGGTGTGCTGTGTTGGCCTCGCTCCCGGAGCACGCTGAGATGGCAATTGAGACTGGGCATGGCGGCGTGCACCTGTAATTCCAGCTTTTAGGAGGCTGAACAGAGGCGGATCTCTACAAGTCTAATCTACATAGTGAGACCCTATAGATCCTATAGTAAAATACAAAAAAAACCTATATAATAATAATATAATAATAATTATTATTATTAGAAAAATTTTGTTTGAAAACGCATGACTTAGGATATGTTTTTCCTAGTAATCCCATATATATATATATTTTTTTTTTTTCTGACCAGATTTCACAGCTGTTCTGAGGTGGATTCAGTTTTTCAAAGCGGCTTCTGCATTCACATTCTTTTCCTTTTGCTTGGTCAGGTGGGCTGGGTAGTTCCCGCAGTCCCTCTGTCCTAGTGCATATTCCCTGTGTTCTGGGTGAGGATCTGCCCAGGCAACTTGAGAGACCACTTACCACTGAGCCAGTGGAAGCTCTGACAACAGCTCCTGAATCAGTCCTCCTCTCCGTCCCTCACTCTTTAGGACAGCACGGCTCCTGCCATGATGGCCTTTCCTCTCACACATTCTGGTCCCAGAAAACGCTCCTTCCTTTGCCCCTCCTTGGCAGGACAGGCCATGGGTTATTGAGATACCTCTGCTGATTTCTTTAGCATTCTAACTTGCTGAAGAACAAAACAAAACAAAAAATGAACAAACAGAACAACAAGACTTCATTAACTCTTTGCAATATCCCTCTGTGAATGTGTTATCTCATTTCTACCAGAACCGTGGCCAAAATACCACACGCCACATTTCCAACTAGAGAATATTTTTCTTCTCACTTTTTGAATAGTCTCACCCCTATCTCTTTTCCAATCATGTCCTTGTTGCCACTAACAATGACAACCATGGCTTCTAGATCTTCTAAATAATATTTTCCATTGGTATTTTATTTTTTATTAACGACTTATCTGATTAACTCTGAAGTACATTTTTATGATTTCACATGAATATACCTATAAATCATTAGACATAATCATCATTCTGTCTGATTCTTTATACTGCTCTCTCTTCCTTCAGAAAATATAACTTAGCAAACTATTATCTTAGAATCTGTGGCTTCAGGGCTCTGGTCTCTTCGTTCCATGCCCTCACATCTCTGCTCTTCTATGAGTACTCCATTGTCCTGGTTTGTTTCGGTTTTATGCATAAATTCATTATAATTGACAGGAAGACTGAAAAGAATAAATCAAGCATGATAATCTCTAAAAGGCATATATATGCATGTTCTCTTTTGCAACAGATATTACTTTGCTATTCAAAATGGGAAATGGATAAATAAGGTAAAATCATTTAATTAGCTCACTAAACCTTATTAAAGTTATTACAGTTATTAACCTATTTTCTAAAAACATGGTCTATTTTTCTCCTGAACTTATTACTCATTGATTTATTTGGTGTATTGTATAAAGGATAGGTTTACCCTGAGGACTTTAGTCCTGCCAACCACATATTAAATTAGTGACTCACAAACCACCCAGATGCCCCTTAAAACTAAAGTCCTAACTCCAAGTTATATGCATTTATTCTTGGGGAAAGATTCCAGGTGACAAAATAAACAATAACCTATAGCCAAAAATAGGATACTACTTAAATATTGATGATCTAAAGAAAGAACAAGTCTCTTCTGTAAGATTTAGAACTAAAGTGATCTTTTAGCAGCACATCTGTCAGCATCACTTGCTCCCAGAGAAAGGCTGCAGTGCTTCAAGATTTATGCAACTAGGAGAAAGATGCAAATATCATCACAGGTCCAAAAGTAGAGATGGACCCTGATGGGCCTCTTAAATCCTTCCAGATTACTGAGGGACCATCTGCATTTGACCTCTTCCTAAAGTCTCTTGACTCCCCATTCCCAGCAGCAGATTCAGGATGGTGACGTCATATAATATTTGCTCTTGGAAATATCTTAGAGATCCCTTAAGCCCTCTAGTTAGAGCTGAGAAGGTTGCTACTCCAAGCCTGGTTGTCCTTCCAAGGTCATGCTAATTCTTGGTTACAGAACTGAATCATTTGACTTGAAACTCCTCTTCCCCCTCTACCACACTTCTACTTACAAGCTATAGGTTCACTCTCCGAGAATTTCTGTGATCACACATTATTTATAGTCTACTCAGACTACAAAATTTGCTGGGAAATGTGTTTTATTAGTAATATATTCTCCACTCTTGCCAACTTTATACATTTACTTTCTCTGCTCTATCCACTCTCCCTCCCCACATTCCTGCTTGCTAGACCCTATCCCATATGGGATACTTGGCTTTTCAGCCACAGATTCATCAACTTAGCTAGTTCTTTCATAGATACCATATTAGTTTTTGACTATTTCATTCTCCTAGGTTTTTGGTAGACATTTGAAGACAGTACGGGTGGATATTATCTGGGAGTTTATTGCTGGTGGGACTCATGTCAGTCCCTTTAGATAGTTACAGACTGCTTTACTGAAAGAGTTACTGATAGCAAGTGCATCTTGGAAGATTTCCAATAAAGTTTTTGGTTAGGATTAAGCTCAAAGAACTACACTGTTGTTCAATGGGAAATTAGTATTAATGTACTTGGGAATTTCTGTAAAATATTACAATGTAGCCATTATTTATAAGCGTATTTATATTACCACTGGATAAAGTCAAAAAAGTGAAGAAGTAATCAGATCATTTGCATACACTAAGAGCCATCAGTTGGATCCTGTGTGTTGTGCTAGTGTGGGGACCGCTGAGTACGAGTAGCTCACTAAGAGAAAAGAGAACATTCAGAGTACCAAGGCGAGGAGCTTCAGTTAAGATCATCTTTCTAAAATACTTCTGCAGTTGTTAGTCTTTTTTATAAACTGATATAATTTGAACAATGAAATTTTTCAGTGTCTTCTCAGTGTTAACTCTGTATGCACAAAGTAGGAATACTTGCTCTTATACTTTTTTGGAAGTACCAGGGATTGAACTCAGGCCCTTGTGCTTGCCAGGCAAGTGCTTATTATAATGAGTCATCTCCCTGGTCCCTTGTAGTCTTTTTTTTTCTTTTTTTTTTTGTCTTTTTGAGACAGGGTCTCACTATGCAGTTCAGGCTGCCCTTAAGCTCACTTTGTAGCTCAGGCTGGTCTTGAACTCACAACAATCCTCCTGCCTCAGACTCCCAAGTGCGGGGATTACAGGCATGCGCCATCACACCCGGCTCCCTTGTATTCTTGATTGTGGTAAGGAGCAGGATACAAAACTAATGGTGAAGAACAAATGGCGAATGTTTTTATAATGCATGTTAACACAACACTATAAAAGTCAATTAGTTCAGTAAATTAAACCTTTAGATTTTCACTCCAATGCTCTTCCACCCAAGCTACTTCGGCTCGCTTAAATTAAACCTTTAGAATATGGCTTTCAGGAGAGTTATAAGAGAAAAAATAGTAATCGCAGAAAAATATCTCAACTCTAAAACAAAAGCCAGAATTTCTGATTCTAGTATTTACAATATTCTTGTAAAATATGGACAAGGACATTTTAAAAATATTGCATTTAATCTGTAGATCCTTTGTCTGTGTCATCCATGTGGATGAGTCACGGCCAATGCTTGACCAGTTTGCTCTCCATGAGAGCTTGAGAGAAAGTTTTCTCTTCATGTGACTCTCCCCAGGCACACTATAGAACTTCAATCTCTTTCCTCTGTAGCTCCATAACCTCCTTGTTCAGAAAATTTGGAGCTCACCTGAGTTTCATAATGTTGCAGTACAGGTTCTCCTATGTCCTGAGTCTTCGCTGATCTTGAAAGGCTAGGGCCAAAATGTTGGCTGGCCTTGTGGCTCTTCTATTTCTCCAACTCTGACTTGTGATCTACATAAGAAATATAAAGTTCATGTGTTGGTATATAAGTCTTGATCTATCTAGGTCTTAACCATCCAGCAGAAAAGTATAAAAATGAAGTATACATCGCGGGGCCATAATATTAAGTTGAGCTGTAAATGGCTATGGTTGACAACTTCTTTGAATAACTCACTATTGTTGTAGAATGCTGGACTGTGTTGGATTGTAGTGTCAAGTTCAAGCACTTAAGTTAGTTGAATGACAATGGAGTGCCCACTTTTAACAGGTGTAGACAAAGGAAGGGGTATAGAAAGAAAAAATTATGATGTGTGTGTATAGACAGTACAGTTGGGATAGATAACACTGTGCTTCTACATAATTCTTTTTTTTTTTTAAAGGGCCTTTTATTTATTTTTTTTTTTCTTTCAGTCCTTTATTTATTTTTTTTTCATTTATTTTT
>PVKA01009459.1:0-68336 GCA_004027165.1 Ctenomys sociabilis | reverse complement strand
AAAAAAAAAAAAAAAAAAAAAAAAAAAAAAAAAAAAAAAAAAAAAAAAAAAAAAAAAAAAAAAAAAAAAAAAAAAAAAAAAAAAAAAAAAAAAAAAAAGAGAAGCTGTCATAAATACAGGAGAAACAGTAAGGTTGTAAAAATTTAACGTAACATTTAAAAGATCTCTTGCAAAACACCATGCTAGAGGAATGAACTTATCCTAGTAAAGGCCTTATGTGGTAGGTTGGAGTTACATTCTGAAACCAGATGGTCAGGACCCAACTCCAGCACTAATACCTCCTTATCTGATCTTGTCCAGCTTGCTTCATCTCTCACTCTAATCTTTTATCATTTAAGTAGCAGCATTTACCCTTGTAGGACTAAGAAATACACACAAAGTACCCAAAGTGGATCAATACTACATAAAATGTCTATTGTCCTGCCTCCTCACATAGGAACATGGGGTTTTCCTAAAGAAAGTGATCACTCAAAGCGGGCTTAAAGGTGGATTTAAAAAACAAATGGAGGGGGTGTCTAGGGATTAAATGCAGGATCTTATTCCTGCTAAGTATTGTATGTGCTTTACCATTGAGTTATACACAACACCCTGAGCAAAGGATGAAAAGAATTTGTGAAGTTGGTAGAAAAGGGACAGTTCTGAAAAAGGCAAGTGTGAGCAAGGGCAAAAAGGTACAAAAGCACAGGAACAAAAAGCATTAAGTTAAATGGCCCAGGGGAAAAAAGAACAGCTGAATTTTTTTTTTTTTTTTTTTGTATTTTTAGGGAAGGGCCTACAGGGTGTGCAGGGTCTCACTACTAGATCAGATTTGTAGTGATCCACCTGTTTACAGCCTCCCAAGAGCTGGGATTACAGGCACATGCTACCCCAGTCTCAATTGCCTCTCAGCAAGCCCCAGGGATAGAACCCCCAGCCCATGCCTGCTTGCAGGTGCTTCAATCCACTGAGCAATTTGACTGGCCCCATTATGTTTTTGTTTTGGAGGTTGAGATTAAGGCTGAGACTCAACAGGAGGAACAGTGTACCCAAGAACCTACAGCTTCAACTCGCAGGTCACAGGTCTTGTTTTCCAGCACTGGAAAAGGGACTACTCAAGCAAAACTCTGTAGAAGGTACTTAGCTATCAGTTCAAAAAGCAAAATGGTGGCATCTACCTGTAATCCCACTATCTGGGAAGCTGAAACTGGATAGCAAATTCAAGCCCCACCTAAGCAGTTTAGCAACTCAGACAGACTCCACAAAAAATTTAAAGAATGTTAAGGAGTGACTAAAAATTTAACTCAGTAAGATGGGGTAGACTTAACTGGCATAACCTGAACTGGATCACATGGGGATCGTACAATACTTAGCTTCTCTGCACATACATGGTCTCTACTAATCAACCTTGGCTCCCTCCAGATGTTTCCTCTTCTGTACAGGGTCTCTTCAAGATTTTTGACACTGAATGTATTGCCTACAGTAGCTAAGCAGAAAAGCTATTCCCAGATACATGACCAGAAGCTGGGCATGGTGGCGCAGGTCTGTAATCCCAGCACTTGGGAGGCTGAGGCAGGAGGATTGTTGAGTTCAAGACCAGCCTGGGCTACAAAGTGAGCTTAAGGCCAGCCTGAACTGCATAGTGAGACCCTGTCTCAAAGACAAAAAAGAAAAAAAGAAAGATACATGACCAGTATGGGATGTCAGAGGGTTTCACTTCTGGCAGGCATTAAATAAACCTCTGCTCCCTCCAACAAAGAGCTGGTTTCTATTCTCCTCTTTCCTGTATCTTAAGGTTGTTCAACTACTTCCCTTTACCCCCCAGCCCCAGCCCCAGCCTGTATTCCTATACATCCCAAGGTCTTGTGTTTAGGCAGTATCATAGGTACTGTGAGTGCAGCATCCCACAGGAGAATTTTATCAAGGTTGAACAACATGTTGGTGTACTTGGGATCTAAATACTTGCTGTAGAGTTTAAATAAACATGTCAACAGTTTGACCATATCATGAAGGATCAAAAATCATGACGTGTGAAAGTATGGTTCAAATAACTGAAGATATTTAATCTAAAGGAAGAAGACTGAAACACATGATAGCTTTTGTTACTTAAAAAGGCAATCACAGGGAAGAATAACTAAATTTCCTATCACCCATGAGTAAAATTAATAGATACTCTGGCTTGCTATAAAGGAAGATTTTAAAAATATGACTGTCTAGGAGTGTTCAAGTAGGGTCAAATGACCAGTGATTGGGAATATTTCATAAGCAGGAGCAAGTAAGAGCTAAGCTACTATTCTACTGATAGGGTGTTTGTGGTATCCCTCAGTTAAACAAGTACTATAATAGCTTCAGTCCAACAAATTCCCCGGTAGGCCTGTGTGTTGATTACTGTAAAGTAGTTTGGAAAGGCAGTAACATTGTATCCTGGAATACAGTCAGACAGGTGCCTTCATGTAGATACTCTGTGATCAGCCAAACACCCACTCACAAGTGGTCTCAAAAACACCCAGTACCTTTACTTAGCTTTACCCACTTAACAACTGCTCAATATGAGCCATTTGACTCCCAAGCCTAGGTCTGGCCTGAGTGTTTCTCGTGAGCAATAGTATTAGGCTGGGGAGCCTTTGTGGAGGGAGGGCCCCCCTGCCCGCAGGGGGCTATGACCATAGAAGTCTATGGAAAGAGGATCTAAGGAATCCTGGGGCGGAAGGCCTAAAGGTCCAGGCTTGGCACCACGCTGTCCAAGAAGGCCCTAGTTCTTATGGCTCTGTGGATGGTGGCCATTTGTTCTTGGCAGACTTCATTCCAAGGGTCCCATGTGGACCAAGACTAGGGATTGGACAGAAGGTGATGGCTGGCTGGAGAGAAGCCAGGCCCTTTAGTTGGGGAGGATGGTTGGAACATAGCACTGAAGTGGGCTTGACTTTCAAGCTGCATACGGTGACCCAGTGGGGAGGTGAGTCCACGGACGAAATGGATCCGAACCAGCCCTGACTGCCCCCCTGATACCAGCCATCCATAGGAGTCCAGGTTTGGGCTGAAACGTACCTATGAAAATAAAAAGCAAAAGAGTGAAGACTGTGAGTTCAATATCCAGTGATGGAAAAAGCAAAAAAAAAAAAAAAAAAAAAAAAAAAAGAGAGAGAGAGACAAGTGGTGTTTCGGGAAATTCTTACATAAAAAACAGACAACCAATCAAACAGGTTACAATGCAGGAACACAGGCTCATGATAGGGTGAGAGAAGTAGGAAAAAGAAGCCAATGAATGAGGTGTAGCTATCATGCTCCTTAGCCATCTATTTTGCCTTTTCATCTTCCATTTCATTGATCACAGGCCTAAAGCTGAGGGAAATGAGCAGAGGTGGAGACGAGTGACCATCTTCTGAGGTAGAAAAGATTCTTACCTTATGAATAGCCTCGAGCTGCAGCCTGTCCAGGCAGAGCTGAGAATGTCCTTCTCCCTCCTGCATGCGCAGCATGGGTTCTCTATGGAGCAGATTGTGGAAGGAACCCTGGGGAGCAGAAGTGCAACAGGACATGAGACCAGGGAGATGGCTCAGTAGAATAAGAGCTTCCCTGGCAAGTACAAGAGCCCAAGTTCAATCCCCAGTTCCGCCCCAAATAAAGGAACAAGACAGAAACAAACATTCCTTAGTTTTGTACCTTTATACTGGAAAGTTTAAGGATTCCCTACTCTATAAGGACTAAAGTTCTCTACCTTTGCTAATGTCAGGCTTATTCTTCTGGCCTCAACTTACCAGATCTGTGTCTTGAAAGAGCAAGTAATGATGGTTGACAGTTTCAGCGTAAGTTCGAGCTTTGGGAGGATCAGGGATCCCAGATGAAGCAGAACAAAGATCTTGACCTTCAGGACTGTCCTGATATGGCACCAGATCTGCCTTATATATAGGCTAGAAAGGAGATCAAGAGATTAGGTTTTATAATACTGAACACAAAATAAAAGCAGATAGGAAATATTTGGGGTAGGAAAGTCTTAACAGTGGAAGAAAGCAGTATAATTCAATATGTGCTCAGTTGCAGTAGGGTAGGGAAGACTATACATTTGTATAAATTCTGTGTCAAGGTGATATCAGGGCTGGGAGACCGAGTACTAATTTGTACTCTACCAGGAGCTGGGAAGGGATGTAGATTAGGATCCGACAGATGGTGCAGCCGTTAGATGTTCATATACGTACGAATCTTCGCTCTGCTGGTCGCTTGACATTTATTGGGTTCGATGCCATATCAGGCAATATAGCTGCAATGAGCTCCCCAGATATATCTCCTGCAGCTATTGTCCCAAGCCAGTCAGATCCTGAAAGACTCTAATAGGAAGAGACATATTTCATTCACTTGTTCATTCATTTTCTGTGAAATGACAATTGCACAGTCTTGAGGGTATAGTATGCACACACACACATACACACACACACACACACACACATTTATCAGCTTGGCATAGTGGCACACACTTATAACTTCATTACTCTATAGAGGCTGAGGCCAGAGAATCACAAGTTTGAGGCCAGCTCAGGCAACTCAATAAAACTCAACAAGCTCTGTCTCAAAAAAAACAAAAGTTGTGAATGCAAAGGCCCTAGGTTTGATTCCCAGTTTCATTTAAAAAGTTTATCATAACCATGTTCCTGCTGATAGTTACCATGTATCATCATTTTCTCCTTCTATCTGAACTGTCTCTTTCTGACTACCACTCAGGAGTAAAATGACCATTTTCCTGTGTAAGGAAGACTGTGGAAGAGAGGTGCTCACCCAGACAGTGCCTTTTCGAGGAGCAGTGAAGTAGGCCTTGAAACCAAGGTAACCAGCATCAATATAATGAATTCCACAGAGACCATAACTGTATCAAAAAAAAAAAAGAAAGAAATAAAAATAAAATTTTATTTTAGTATTTGTTAAGATTCATTTTGTTTCCCCAGATCCTTCCAGAATTCACACTACTTCAGTGAACCAACTCCCCCCACAAATGTCTGGGACATTTGCATCCCAACCCTTAGGGCCTGTCCCCAGAACTCTTAGCTCCATCTTGCCGTACGAGGCATAGCAGTTGTCTTGAGCCACAGTGACACCATTGTAGGGCAGCAGCCAGGCTAGTTCTGTACTCAAGAAGCGCTTGATAGAGTTTATTGGTTCATAAGGTCGCCGAAGATCCCAGAATTTGATTTTCCGGTCACTCCCCGCAGAGACTAGGAAATGGCTGAAAATATGGGAACATATGCAATTTGAACGAATGTGGATGAAAAGTCAAGCCTTTTCTCATCTTCACACTCCCTCACAGGATCTCCTATTCCATACCTGTTAGCTTTGCACCACTGAAGTGTACGCACCGCCTGGTCATGGGCTAGGAAACATTGGAAGGGGTAGAGCTTTAAGGAGCCATCAGGGAGACGTATCCGCAGTAGAGGCGAATTAGTAGGAAGGTTCCAGAAAACCACCATGCCTAAAGTAGGGATAGGATATGTAGGTTTTAAAGGCAGGTTTTTTTGTTTGTTTGTTTTTAGCAGAACTGGGGATTGAACTCAGGCCTTTGTGCTTACCAGGGAAGCACTTATTCTACTGAGCCATCTTCTCTAGCCCCTGTTTGTTTTTTGAGACAGGGTTTCATAGTTCAGTTCAGTTTAGGCTGGCCTTGACTTAAATTCAGTGATCCTCCTACCTGACCCTCCAGAATGCTGTGATTACAGGAATGTGCCACCTCACCCAGCCTTAAAAGCAGGTTGTTTTTGCTTTTTTATTCTGATTTCTTTCTCTGGATTCCTAGGACCTTTATCTTCTAGCAGTAGGTCCAAATTATAATGAAAGAAGAATGTGGGGCTCACAATGAACTGCTTAATACTACTTCCACAGTGTAAAGACTCAACCTGATATTCTAGTCCCAATTCTCATGAACAAAAAATAACCTGAGATATGCAGTTGAAAGATGAGAAACTGAGTGTACCTAGTAACCTCTACTCCACATTAAATCAAAATAAAGATATTTTAAAACATCAAGACATTTTAAAACAAGGGTTGACAATGCATGGACCAAACTAGCTGCCACCTGTTTTTATAAATAGTTTTACTGGAACAGTCACACTCATTTGTTTACTTAGTGTTTAAGATTCCACATTAAAATGGCAAAACTGAATGGTTCCAACAATGGCCAGATACAAAGTCTAAAATTATTACTATTTGGGTCCTTATGGAAAATGTCTGCTAACTTTGCTGTAAGACAAGAACAACAGGCAAAGAGCCAAAAGCAAGGAGGAGAAGAAAACAAACAGAAACTAACTTGGCAGAATGGAAACGTGAGTACCTACTAAAAAGTATAACTTTGATAATTACAAAATCTTTAAAATAATAGCCAGGAAAATATTTGTAGCTAAAATACCTTTTATACCTAAATTCAGGGAATGTAGTACCTATAAACCATTCTCAAAAAACCTTATCTACAATAATACAGATAATTAATAAAACTATAGTAATTCAGTAATGGAGGGGAAGCTAAGATAAGAGGACTAGGGGAGACCTTCATTAAATCACCACAGGCATTGAAGATAGCGGGCAGCATCAAAAACAAAGAGGCTGGATGTGATGGTGCAAGGCTGTAAACCTGCACACTGCAGGCTAACTACATACACAGCAAGTCTCTGTCAACTAAAATAAAGCAAAGCAAAGCAAAAATAAAAGAGAAATTAACCAAGCAAATACACAATCAAAAAGATCACATGGAAGGAAAGGTAAGAGTGATAATTTCCTTATCTCTTAGCAGAGTCTAATAATGTCTAAAAATCCAACTGTCATTTTAAAAACTAACTTCAACTACTTAATATTATTTACTGTCTTTACCAGATTTTTAAATCTCCTTTTGTATGTAGTTCAGGATGACTTTGACCTCACTATATAGCCCAAGCTGGTCCTCCTGCTCCATCTCAGTGCTAGGATTATAGACATGTGGAACCATACCAGCTTTCTTTCTAACCTTAAAAGTTTCTTTGAGGAATTAGCATCTGTCTATATATGCCGAGAGAAGGGGCCAGGGATATAGCTCAGTGACATAAGCACCTGCCTGGCAAGTACAAGGTCCTGAGTTCAATTCCTGGTACTGTCAAAAAAAAAAGGAGTTTTATATATGCCTAGAGAACTGTCCCAATGAACTTATATTCATCTGCTCAATTTTTTTTTTGAGGAAAAAAATTCCAGCGACTTTTTTTTTTTTAAATCTTTTATGTATTTGGTACAGAGTCTCCCTATGCAGCTCAGACTCATAGTGATCCTCCTGTCTTGGCCTCCTCAGTGCTGGGATTACAGGCATGCGTTACCACACCCAGTCAGTTCCAAATGACTGACTGAGACTGTCTGTCTTTCCTACATTGTTTGAATATTTATAGTTACATATAAGGCCCAATTCTGAACCAAGAAAGGAAATAACCAAAAAACAAAAGCATATAAAAAGATTCTTTTTAGCTGAGCATGGTGTCACATGCCAGTAATCCCAGCACTTGGGAGGCTGAGGCAGGAGGATCATTCTTGAGTTTGAGACCAGCTTGGAATACAAAAGTGAGCTGAAGGCCAGTCTGAAACCCACAGCAGGACCCTGTCTCTCAAGAGAAAGAGAAACAGACAGACAGACAGACAGAGAAGCTTTTTGGGAGGATAATATAAAACAAGTTTAAAAAGTAGTAACTCTGACTTATTTTGCTTTTTACCATTATAGTATCCAGCAGCCAAGTGGTGGTGGGGCCTGGTAGGCATCCAGGCCAGACTAAGGCACTGACCACATTCAGAGGGGTCTGAAGCTTGCATGGACCCCACCTGCAGAGTTGCCACACATTGTACCTGCAGGGACAGAAGAGATGGGACTAGGACATGAAGGTCTGAAATGAAGGCTCAAAACCAGAGTTTAAGCCCACAGGACAAGGCATGTTTCAAAAGTAGAAGGCTCACCATGGAATTGGTAAGGTGAGAATCTAAGTACCCAGAACCTTATAGATGGTAGGCTTACCTTATAGATGGCAGGCTTCATTGCATCTGTGAAGGAAGAACAACAGCAGCTGATGCTTGGATCCAGGCCTGCTGAGCTCCCCAGGGCCCCAGGCTTTGGACAAGTGCTTTTCCTCATCCCTGAAGTCCTACCTTCCCATTAGCAAACTTGTGACTCTACCACCATCTGCTCCAGCTTGTGTTATACCTCAGATTACCCTTCCTCCTGACAGAATAGCTAATCCCACCACCCTGTTATCTCATCCTTCTACTCATTCCAGAATTTTGTTCATTATCCCTCTGTTCTGGAAATATCTACATTTACTGTCTTTTTTTTTTCCCCCCAATTTCCACCTTCAACCCACTCCTCCAACTGGGCTCTATAGACCTAGATGACTTCTATAAATACTTAGTACTGTTGAAAAACACAAAAGAGCTACTGATCTCAGCTTTAGCTATAATTCTCTCAAAAGAACCAAGAGATTATGTATATATCTGTGGTGGGGGGAATGGCAGGGCTGAGATCAGGACTTGTTTTCTTGTTCCTGAGGGAACAGGAACAAGAAAATGGGGGAAGACAAACTCCATCTGTCAGCCTCAGTTGGGGCAGCTCTTTATAGAGCCAATTAACATGGAATAGAGGAGAAAAGGGCTGAGGGCAGAGAAGAACAGGGAATAAGGGAGATACAAGGTAATGTGCTGAAAGACATTAGCTAGAACCTTGCAAAAGAAGGAGCCCCACTTCAATCAAGATCAAACAAAGTAAACTGTCACAAGGGCTATGGGCTTCAGTAAGGTTTTGTGCTAAAGACTGAGCCCAGAGCACACATAGCAGAGGTGGAGGGCCCTCGCTGAGTGCTGGCCACAGTTACTACAGCCTTGTTTTCCCTGATGCACTACTCACCTGGGGGCTGCTGAGCCAGCAGGGCCTCGGGATGGGGCAGACTGAACAGAAGCACCTTTCCATCTGAGCATGCGAGAGCCAAGAGACCCAACCGGGGCAGGAGAGGAGCCTAGAGGGTGAGACCAGATCTGCACTGAGGCTTGCTGCCTTCAGAAAAACCTCTGAGGTCCTGGTCCCTGGAAATATGACACGGAGTTGTTGGACAAACTCCGTCCACTCACTCCTCAAACTCCCAGGGCCTTTGTCAAGCCCCAGGACATCCCACAGTCAACTTGAAAGTACCTTACGAAGGGTGCCTGGAAGTTCCCATGCGCCACTGGGGCAGAACTTGAGGTCCCAGATACAGCCACTGTCACAAGCAATTCCATAGACAAAGTGGGCCCTGTTGCCAGAACTAGAGAAAGCATGTGGAGACAATGAGTAGGAAACAAAGGTCTAAAGCTGGCAGAACTCTGCTGCACTTATCTCAGCACAGGCTGAGCCTTTTCCCATCCTCCTCCCCTTCACCCATCTGCCCGTGCAGTGTCCCAGCCCCACCTCACCAGCTTTCTGGCTGCAAGGTCCCAAGGCCCCAGAGCTGCAGCAGCCCAGGGCCTGAATGGAGCTGGCTCAGTGGATGTGTCTCATTCATGTCAGGGCTGGAGAAAAGGGCCACATACTGCGAGGCTGCTGACCCTTCTGGCACTGGACACCAGTCCAAAGCCCACAGTGGACCCCCAGTGAAGAAGGACACATCCCAGCGTTCTGGATGTGCCGTGACTGAGCTAAACCTAGAGAAAAGTCAAAGATGAGACAGAAATCAAGGTTAATAAATGGAAGCAAGGATAAAATACAAGCTCCACTTGGAGCAAGTATGACCTGGCTTATGCAAGGGCCTCAAAATCAGGTGAGAGCAGTGCTCAGCTACCACGTCCAGCTCCTTCCCAGAATCTGTGCTCCAGGTCATCTGCAAAGATGAGAGATTGTGCATTGAGATTTACTGTAGCACTCTCTCAAAGGATAAGTACAGGTGAATTTTGGTAAACTGGTTTGACCCAAGTAGTCTGACCAGCAGCACAGAACACTGTTCCAGCTAGGACTCCTATCTTTAGGAACAACCAGGCCAGCAGCAGGGGAAGGCCAGGGCTTATTTCAATATCCATTTCTCCTGTGTCTTAGAATGGGAATATGTGCTGGGCATGGTGGCACATTTTTATAAAGCAAGCACTTGGGAGGCTGAGGCAGAAAAATTGCTGTGAGTCTGAAGCCAACATAAGATACAATCAGTCCACGCCATCCTGAACTATATGGCAAGGCCATGTCTCAAAAAACAAACAAACAAACAAAGAAAAAAAGGCAGGGGACCTATCTGGGGAGATAGCTCGGGCCAGGGAGATACATCAGTAGAGTAAGTGCTTGCCCGGCAAGCGCAAGGTCCTAAGTTCGATCCTGGTACCACCAAAAAAACAAAGAGTTCTGATCATGTACAAGCTACAATGAATGCAATCATTTGGGGCCAAGGAAATGGCTCAGTAGAATAAGTGCTTCCTGAGTTCAATCCCTGGTTCTGCCAAAAAAAAAAAGCAAACAGGAATATGGGCTGAGCCGTAATCTTTACCTGTTTATTCGATACAGTGTGCCATCCTCAGATAGGCCTTCACGTTGTACAGAAAACAGGGGAGACTTTTCTTCCTGGGGCAGGTAGGGAGCTGCTTCACTAGAGGAAGGAAAAGGGAACAGCTTAAATTTGGAAGAGATGAAGGCACCAAGATGGTAGAATGGTATTTAACACTCAGAGCATCTCTTGACTGTTGTCATCCAGACACTGGAATATAGCAACATAGGAACACAAGAAGGGAAGTGGGTCTTCTGGGCCAAGATGGATCTGAGGCATGAACACAGAAATTTTGATGAAATAGAAGGAAGTAGCCAGCAGTGCCTTCTCCCTGAGATGAGACTCACTGTGTGAGAGGAGCGGTTCACCTGTGAACCTGGTGACAGCAGGAAAACCAGAGGCCTCTATGGAAAGACAAAGCAGTGAAGGGTAGCAGTGGACATGAAGGACTGTATTTACTGGCAGTGAGTGCTGTGGGCTCAGTTGTCTCACAAGAGGGTGATTGGCCAGAAGTCATCTTGGAGAGGGGCTGACTGAACTCAGAACTCTCAAGAGTAGCTGCTGGCTACATCTAATAGCTCCCAGCTCAGGAACACAGATGAGCTGACAGCTGCAGGCCAACTAAGTTTAGTCTCAGCCAGAAGGTGCAGACTCACTGAGATTATCCATTACCCTACCAAAACAGTACTGCTGGCTTGCTGGGATAGACTAGCATGGATCTCGGACTCTGTCTCCACATGCTGTCTACTAGGGATAACAGAGACAAACCTGGGAATGGACTATTTTTTTGTTGTGGTAGTCCTTTTTTTTGTTTTTGCTATTTATTTGATCTTGTTTTAACATGGGTATGAATGTGGTTATGGGTCTATTCTGGTCTTCTTTGTATCTCTTCCTTATCTCTTTCCCTCCAGTCTTCTGCACCAGTTTCCCAAAATTGGTGTAATCCCCATTTGTTCTCCAGCCTTACTTCTAATCTCTTCCTCTACTTCTCTTCCTCTACTTCTACCTTTTTTCTAACCTCTTAAAATTTTAACCGCAGAGAGTAAAACTGACATATTAAGAACTTACAGGGCTGGAGAGATGGCTCAGTAGAATAAGCACTTGCCTGGCAAGTGCAAGGGCCTGAATTTAATCCCCAGTTCCGGAAAAAAAAAAAAAAAAAAAAAACACTTATATACTACATATAATTTGTAGTCTGTTTCGGATTTTGTTATATAACTACAAACCTAGTTCATATGGTTAAAGGTGGAAAATCAATGGTTACCTCAGTTTGTCATTTTCTTGGCTTTGACTGTTGCCACCATTATTGCTGATGGTACCCACTTTAGCCAAAAGTGACATAATTGTTCTAAACAGCTATTCTTATTTATTTATTTTTTGGCAAAACCGGGGATTGAACTCAGGCTCTTGCACTTGCCAGGAAAGCGCTTATTCCACTGAGCCATCTCCCCGGCCCTAAACAGCTATTCTTCCTGGTACTCCAAGACTGATACTGACAAAGGGTCATAGAAAATAATGTGGAATACTGCCAAAGAACCAGGGACTGGGCCAAATAGCAACTTCTTTTTTTCCTTTTTCTTAATGTATTTAGTACAGGGTCTACACAGTCTCATTATACAGACTGGACTTGTATGATCCTCTTGTTTTCAGTCTTCCAAGCATTGGGATTACAGGCACACACCACCATGCTGTCTTAGCACGCCCTAGAGGCAGGGCCAGCACAGCACACTGTGGATCAAACCCGGTCCCTGTGTCTGCCTAAACAGGTGCTTTAATCCACTGAGCTGTCTGGCTGGCTCTAGGTATTTCTTATCCCCAACAAATTGAAGATGTAGGATCTTGCAATAGACATAAAATCCAAAAAGTATTTACACCTGGAAGATACCTCAGAGAAATAATCATTTCCTAACAGTTCTAAATACTAGTAATAAAACAACCCACCATAGGCAATTTAAAAGCATCACCCCAGAAATTAAACTAAAAAGAGCAAAGAAGACACTTAAAAAAAAATGCAACTCGACATCCAGTTCACCAAAGACAAACCCAGAGGGCAATGAGAGGTTTCAAGGCCTCTCTTAAGTGGTAAAAACTAAACAACTGAATGAAGCTCTACAAAAAAAAATTCAAATGACACTAATTTATCAGGTAACTGTAGAGATGGTGTCCACAATGAACACCATGCTTAGTGATTCTAAAGTAGATACAGGAAAAAAAAAAAAAAAAAGCAAGCTTAAAACATTTTGGAGGGCTGGCCAAATAGCTCAGCAGATTAAAGCACCTGCCATGCCAGCCCCAGCCCCAGAGTGCCCTGAGACAACGGAGACTGGGCATGGTGGCACACACCTGTAATCCCAGCACTTGGGAGGCTATAAACAGGATCACTACAAGTCTAATCTACGCAGTGAGACCCTGTCCTAAAATACAAAATAAAATAATAATAAAATTACAGAACCAGGAATGTTCAGCATAGGAAAGAAATGAAATCTGTAGACAGATTCAAGCAGATATCCAGGAAAATAAAAATTGCATTGGAAGTACAGTAGTCCTTTGATATTTTGTAGTTTGATTTTCATAGACACATTGTTTTGAGGGTTTTCAAAAATTATTAATCTAAATTATTTATTGCAGAATTTTTGCTATTTCCCATATGATATATGTGTGATGTGTGGGAAGGACTTATAAAGCCCTATAACATATATATATATATACACACATATATATATATACATACCGAAATAAGTATGACATTGCTACTTTGCTGATTTTTACTTATTGTGGAGTATCTGGAATGTAATCTCTGCAATAAGTGAGGGACCACTGTATCCACAGCAGTCTGGTGTGCTGGCACACACCTGTAATCCCAGCACTCAAGCTGAGGTAGAAGGATCATTGAGAGTTAAGAGACCAGACTAGGCTACAAAATGAGCTCAAGGCCAGCCTGAACTGTAAGATCTCACCTCAAAAAGACCAAAAATAAATAAAAACCACACACAGCCGGGCATGGTGTCGCAGGCCTGTAATCCCAGCACTCGGGAGGCGGAGGCAGGAGGATTGTTGTGAGTTCGATACCAGCCTGAGCTACAAAGTGAACTTAAGGCTAGCCTGAGCTGCATAGTAAGACCCTGTCTCAAAAAGACAAACACACACACACACACACACACACACACACACACACACAAAACACAAAACCAGCCACAGCAGATTAAGCCAATGTGAGGATAGGCCCTCAGATACAGATCACAGGCTTTTGGTTATTGATCATAAAAAGAAAGATTCCTTTAAAATAGCAAGGGAGGGGCCAGGGAGATGGCTCAGCAGAATAAGCACTTCCCTGGCAAGCACAAGGCATTGAGCTCAATCCCTGGCTCCACCAAATAAATAAATAAATAAATACATAAAATAGCAAAGGAAAGCAAACACTGAAGAGCAGCCATGGCCCTACACTATCCCATGGCTGTGGGCCTCAACAAGGGCCACAAGGTGACCAAGAATGTGAGCAAACAGAGGCACAGCTGATGTCGTGGATGCCTCATCAAACACACCAACTTTGTGTGAGACATGATCTCGTAGATGTGTGGCTTCACCCCCTACCAACGGTGCACCATGAAGCTGCTCAAGGACAACGTGCCTGCAAGTTCATCAAGAAAAGAGTGGGGATGCGCATCCACACCTAGAGAAAGCATGAGGAGCTGCCAAAAATGACTGAGCCCCTCTGGAATAAAACTTTCCAGAAAGTTAAAAAAAAAAAGAACTATGAGGAATCAATCCAGCAATTGCTAGATGAGGCAAACAAGAATAACTTAAGATTGTTTGAAATCAATGAAAAAGCAATACATAACACAATATTTAAAGAAAAGGAAAAACTATTCACAGATATGGCAGAAAATTTCCCTGGTAGAGAAAAAGAACTTGACATTACAGAAAAATGAGACATAATGAACTCCAGTTAGCCATGATCAAAAATAAATACCCACAGCTAGATATATCATAATCAAGATTCCAAAAATTCAGTATAAAAACAGAATCTTACATGCTGTTAGGGAGAAGAAAGAAATCACCTACATAGGAAAGCCCATCAGAATCAAAGCTGACTTCTCAGCATGAACCCAAGGAGGGTTTGGAGTGAACTATTTCAAGTTCTAAAGAAAAACAATCCTCAACCCAGACTGATGTACCTGCAAAACCATCTTTCAAAACTGATGGAGAAATAAGATGCTTTCAAGACAAATTGTATCTGAGAACATTAAAACAACAAAGGAACACCTAAGGAAATTTATGATTACCAAACCAGCACTCCAAAATGTTTTGAAGGATATTCTAAAGAGATAACAAGGACTACAACTCCATGAAGGAGAAGAAAAGGAATCCAACCAGCAAGGCAAAGAAACAGGAGGGGAAAGAAAGTAACACGAAAAGGGTAAGAAAGTACATGTCAGTTATAAATGTCAGTGCTGATGATCTCAATTCACTGATCAAAAGATACAGATTGAAGAATAGATTACGAAGTAAAATCCAAAAATATGCTGCATATAAGAAACAACTTAATTTTTAATTAAAAAAGAAATTTACAGACTGAAAGTCAAAGGACGGAAAACAATACTGTATGCAACACGAACTCAGAAAAAAGCATGAGTAGTTATCTCATTTTGAGATAGTGAATTTCAAGCCAAGATTAAGAGATATAAAAAAGGTCTCTACATTCTTATGAAGAGAACAATCCAAGAGAAAGAGATAATAATCACAAATATATATACAATAAATACTGTTGTACCCAACTATGTAAAACAAGTATTAATGAACATAAAAAGTCAAATAAGCACTAATGCAACTATATTGGGGTATCTCAATAACCCACTATCACAAAAGGCAGATCAACTAGACAAAAAAAATCTACAATGAAATATTAGAATTGAAGCAGGGCCAGGGAGATGGCTCATTAGAATAAGCACTTACTTCCCTGGCAAGCTCACGGGCCTGAGTTCAAACCCCAGTTCCGCAAAAAAAAAAAAATAATAATAATAATAAAGAATCCTTTGAACAGAAATCAATGCAATGGAGACAAAACAATTTAAAAAAACAAGAACTGAAGCAAAGCTCTGAACAAATGGCCTTAGGAGATGTCTAGAATGTTCCACCCCCCCCAAAATAAAAGGGGGCTGGGAAGATGGCTCAGGGGAATAAGCGATCTCCCCAGCCCGTCAAACTGGAAATCATCGGCAAAAGAAACCACAAAAACTTTGTAACAATATGGAAATTAAATAGCACCTTCCCGATCAACCAGTGGGTCACAGATTAAATTAAAGAAATTAAGACAGCTTCTACAATTAAATGGTAATGATAGTACAACATAATGGAACTCATGAGACACAATGAAAGCAGTTGTAAGAGGAAAATTTATAGTACTGAATACTCATATCAAGAAACTAGAGTAAGCATAAAACAACACCTCAAACTTCTGGAAAAAGCTAAGGGCCAGCAATGGCTAAGTGCTTGCGTAGGCAAGTGCAGGGACTAAGGTTTGATCCCCAGCATCACATGTCATGCTGGCCCCACACCCAGGCACACTGAGCCAACCACCCAAGACACAGCATGATGGTGCATGCCTGTAATCCCAGCCCTGGGGAGGCTAAAAACAGAAGGATCACTACGAGTCTGAGTTGTGTACTTAGACCCTATACCAAATACACAGAAAAAAAAAAAAAAAGGAACAGGTTAAGCCAAAAGCTCATATGAGGGAAGAAATTATGAACTTCAGAGAAGAAATGTTTTGGACACTAAGAAAACAATACAAGTCCGGACGTGTGGCGCACACCTGTAATCCCAGCACTAGGGAGGCAGAAAGCAGAAGGATCACTATGAATGTGGGCTGCATAGTGAGACCCTGCACCAAAAACAAAAGAAAAGAAAAACCTAAGAAAACAATACAAAGAATCAATGAATTAAACAGTTGGTTCTCCGAAAGATTAAATCAACAAACCTTTATCTAACCTTGTCAAAAAAAGGAAAGAAAAGACTCAAATCTACATAATTAAGAATGAAAAAGGTAAAAATCACAACAGACTGCAGAAATCCAGATCATTTACACCTATTTTGAAAACTTAAAACTTTTTTTTTTGCAGAACCAGGGATTGAACTCAGGCCCTTGCACTTGCTAGGGAAGCACTTATTCTACTGATCCATCTCCCCAGCCCCTTGAAAATCTAAAATTCTAGTAAGATGCAAAATGCAGAAATGGACAGATTCTAGATACATACAAATTACCAATGCTGAATCAAGAAGATAAAAAATTCTAAATAAACCATATCAATCAATGAAACCAAAGGTATAATTAAAAACCCTAGGCCCAGGGGCCAGGGAGATGACTCAGCAAAACAAGTGCTTACCTGGCAAGTGCAAAGGCCTGAGTTCAATCCCCAGTTCTGGCCCCCCAAAGAAAGAAAACCCTAGGCTGAACTGTACAAGAAATTTAGATAAGACCTAGACCACTACTTCTCGAACTCTAATAAAATTGAAAGGGAAACAACTGTTCCAAATTCATTCCTGGAAGCAATTATTACCAATACCAAAACGAGGGAAGGACCCAACCAAGAAAGAACTGCAGGCCAATTTCTCTAGTGTAAACAGATGTAAAAATCCTCAATAAAATACTGCGAAATTGGGCTGGGAGATAGCTTGGCAGTCTAAGGTTGCCTGGCAAGTGCAAGGACCCAGGTTCAATGCCTGGCACTGCATGCCGTGCCTGGCCCTAGAACCCCAGGCGAGCTGTGCTGATCAATGAAAACTGGGTGTGGTGGTGCATGCCTATAATCCCAGCACTGGGGAGGCTGAGATAGGAGGATCACTATGAGTCTGAGCTGCATAGTGAGACCCTGTACCAAATAAAAGAATAAAAAAAATTTTTTTAAAGATACTGTGAAACAATGCAGTAAATCATTAAAAAGATTAAACATCAAGACCAAGGATTCATCCCAGGGATGTAGGGATGGTTCAACATATGTAAATATAATGCCGTTTATGACAAATTAACACTATTATCATGGACAAAAACTGAAAGCTTTCATTCTAAAGTCCTGGAAATTTTAAGCAATTAGACAAGAGAAAAGCCAGAACAATTAGACAAGAGGAAAAAAACAAAAGGAATAATGATAGAAAAAAGAAGAAGGTAAAAGTATCACTCTTTAGATGACATGATACTCTACAGAGAAGATCTCAAAAACTTCACTAAAAAAAACTGCTAGACTTAGTGAACAAATTCAGTAGCATAGCTGGATACAAAGTCAACACTCAGGGCCAGCAAGATAGCTCAGAGGTCTAAAGCATCTGCTTCAGCAAGCTTAGGCAGGTGCAAGGAACCATGGTTAGATCCCCAACACCACATGCCATGCCAGCCCCCACCCTAAGCCAGCAAATAAAAGATCAAAGTCAGCATTCAAAAATCAGTAGCCTTTTCCTGTACGTGAATAAAAAAACTCACTGAGAGAGAAATCAGGGACACAATGCCTTTGTTTACAACAGCATCTTAAAAAAAACAGAAACAAAAAACCTAGGAATCAATCTAACAACATTAAAAACTACAGTACTCTGATAAAGGAGATTGAGGAGAATATCAGAAAATGGACAACATTCTTTGCTTGCTCTTGGGTAGGAAGACCCGATATACTGAATTGGCCATACTTCCAAAACTTGTTTACAGATTTAATGTAATTCCAACAGCGTATCTTAGAATCAGGGAAAATAAACCTAAAGTTCACTTAGAATCAGAAGAGACCTGGAACAGCAAAGGCAATTCTGGACAACAAGGCAGGAGGCATCACAATCCCTGACTTGAAATTATACTATAAAACTACTGCGATAAAAACATGATACTGGGGGTGATGGGGGAAACAGATCCAAAAATCAACAGAACTGGTAAGATGCAGAAACAACTCCACACATACTCAGCCATACTACCTTTGACAAAGTGCCAAACACATTAAATGAAAGATAGCCTCTTTAATAAATGGTGCTAGACAAAATGGCTCTGTACATGCCAAAAGGATGTTTGCCAGCTGTTCCTGAGACAAAGCATTACTATTGAGAACATATAAAGCACTCAAAAATATCAGACCTCCCAAATTTAAAGACCCACTCCAAAAATGGGCATATGAGATGAATACACACTTCTCAGATGAATAAATACATACAGCAAGTAAATACATGAAAAATGTTCAACATAAGGGCCAGGGAGATGGCTCAGTGGAATAAGTACTTGCCTGGCAAGCACAAGGTCCTGAGTTCAATCCCTGGTTCCACAAAAAAAAAAAAAAAAAAAAAAAAAAAAATCCAATTTTTTTGGTATTAGCCATTTTGTCTGGGGTGCTTTAATTTGCATCTCAACACAATCTCAGTGTTGTTTAAATCTGTATCTGTCTTATTTAATTTATATATTTTGTACAGGATCTCACTACGCAATTTATTATATATAAATTAGCTGTTTTGAAAATCTGTAACGTATGTATCGTTGTACGTTACCCTATTTAAATATGTCATTTTTTCTCTTTGTTTTTGCTTCTATTTTTCATTCAAGTTAAAATACAAATATAAATTTTTTTTAAAAGTTCAACATCACTGGCCATTTGAGAGATGTAAGGGCCAGCAAGATGACTCAGCAGACTAAGCATCTGCTTAGACAAGCACAGGGACCGGGGTTCAATCCCTGTGCTGTGCTGGCCCCACCCTAGGGCATGCTAAGCAGGTCACCCAGACTAGGCATGGTGGTGCACACCTGTAATTCCAGTGCTGGGGAGGTGATAACAGTAGAATCAGTACAGTCCAAACTGCATAGTGCGATCCTGTACAAAATATATAAATTAAATAAGACACATACAAACTTGAACAACACTGATATTCAGTATTAAGATGCAAATTAAAACACCCCAGACAAAATGGCTAATACCAAAAAAAATCAATCAGTAACTATCGTGGAGGGGCTGTGGAGAAAAAGGAATCTTCTTCCATTGTTGATGGGAGTATAGACTGGTGCAGCCACTGTGGAAATCAATGCTACCTACAGTAGGATTGTAGGTAGCATTTGACCCAGATATTCCCCTTCTGGGTATCTTCTTAGAAGAATTAAAATATCATGCCACAGTGCACCCATGTTTATAGCAGCACAATTTGCAATAGCCAGATTCTGAAAACAACCTAAATATCCATCAGCTGAGGAATAGATAAAAAAAAAAAGATGTGGTTTTTTAATAGAGTACTACTCAACCATAAAGGACAAACTGAAGACTTTTTTAGGTAAACGGATACAACTCATAAGTGAAATAAATCCAGACATACATCTGTAAACATGTCTTCCTAGTTTGAGAAGCCAAGAGCAAATTGTATAATAGATATTGTAAAATGGGAAGAAATTGGTCAAAAGGAAAGAGAAACTGAGATGGGAGAAAGAAAAATAAAAAATTTAAAAAATATATAAGTTACTACTAATTTCTTCTAGTTCATTGAAAAGGTTTGTGCCAACACTGTTTAGACAATTAAATGCCTATATCTTGTACTCTCAGTAACTAATTTAAAGATAACAATATGCAATATTTTAACAGTTACTCTATTACCTTTTTTTGGTACTGGGAATCAAACTCAGGACTCTGCACTTTATTTTCTTGTTCTGAACCCCCCCTTATTTTTCCTGCAGGGGAGAGCTTCATGTATCCCAGAATTCCCACTATACACTCAAGAGTCCTCAATTATTTTTCTATCTCTACTGCCATCACCATTCCTAGGTTTTAGAGATGTCACTTCAACTTACAGCTCAGATAACAAGCGCCACTTCCAAGCTAGAGGAATCCATTCTGCAAACTCCCATAGTGAATGCTTTTGTTCTCGGCTAAAGAGAAAGACAAGGCATCAGTGGGGAAGACTGTATATTAATGTTATCTGATACAAATTTTCTGCAGGGCTGAAAATGACATATAGTGTGCTGTTCTATATGGTGGCCACTAGAGGCAAGTGGCTACTAAGCTTTTGAAATGTGGTCAGTAGAAATGGAACCTTTCATTTTGTGCTTTTTCAGTGTTCAGAATTAAATTCAGGGCTACAAGCATGCTAGGCAAGCACTTTACCACTGACCTATGCCCATCCCTCAATTGCTTTCTTTCTTTTTCTTCTTGTCTTTTTTTGAGACACGGTCTCACTATGCAGTTCAGGCTGACCTGGAGCTCACTTTGCAGCCCAGGCTGATCTCAAACTCAAAACAATCCTCCTGCCTCAGCCTCCCAAGTGCTAGGATTACAGTGTGCACCACTACGCTCAGCTCCCTCATTTCATTTTAAATAAAAAGTTTTAGACTTCTTGCCTTGATAGTGGCTTTGATAATAAATGATACCACCATACTATACCCACAAGCAATATCCTTTTTATACTGTAATCACATTCTTCCACCACCCCTTCCCCTTGGACTTCTGTCCCCAGGTCTCACAGGTCTTTGGTGAGATGGAGGCACTTCCATACAGGGGCCATGATGTAATTGGGTAAGCCATTGGGAGCCACTCCCCGGCAGTGCGGCTTCTGCTTCTGAAAAAACATAAGGGAGAGAACTTTGTAGGCTGGAGAAAGTCCCAGAAGGCAGCTTTCACTGTTTTTGCTGTGACTAATCTTCCAATCATTGCCCTATAAGCACCTTAAAGATCTGAGCTTCAGTCACTGAAAGGGTTCTTTCATCTCTGTTATTCCTCCAGCAATCTGCATATTCTAGTATCTATTTTATCTTCTTTGAAATTTCTTGCAGTATTTTGCACATTTTCTGTTGTACAGTCCAGGTTGGCCTCAGCCTCCCTAGTGCTAGCATTACAGATATGTGGCACTGTGCCCCTCCTGTCCAATTTTTCACTGCCCTGTGCAACATTCACTCCCTATTCCTCCCATTCTCTAGTATTTCTTTGTAGGCTCTCCCTCCTCTGGCAGATCCTAACTGAAGAGTATTCTCTATATTCTTGGTAAGCTCACCCCATAACACAGAGCTTAGACTACTACCTTTATGCCTGATTACCAGGCTAACATCTCAGTAAGTATTAACTTGGCTCAGTCTCACGTTTTCTACCAAGTCTAAGACCATACTGTGCTGTGCTCCATAAATTAGATTCTAAGGAAAAATCAGTAATCATCCCCGTCCAAAAAAAAAACCCCAGTGAAATACCTTTACTTAAAATTTTGAGATTTGGGATGTGTTGCATTAATTGTGATTTCTAAAATATTTCTCAAAATATCAGGCAGGGTGTGGTGGTATAATTCCATAATCCCAGTACTTGGAGGCTAGGGCGGGAAGATTGCCATTAGTTTGAGGCCAGCCTGGGCTATAGAATACATTCAAGACCAGCCTGGACTACAAAATGAGATCCTGTCTCAACAAACAAAACAAAAAATTTATTTTGCTTACTCAGAGTCTCAGTACTCTCTTATGTCCTTGAGACAAGTAAATTACTGGTCCCACATATACAACTGCTGACCACCCACTAGCACTTCTAATTCAACATGCTGGAAAGGGGGCTCAGCATCCCCTTTGCCACTACTTTACATGATGCCACCACAAAGTAGGAAACTCCTGAACAGCTTCTTCCTTTCCTTCACCTCCCAATCTCACATATTTTTCAATGTCACTCACCTTTGCATTCTTGTTTCACTGTCACTCACCTCTGCATCCTTCACTGCTTCATTCAGAACCTTGCTATCTCTCAGCTGGGTAACTAGAAACTGTCTTCTAATTATCAAATGCAACTTAACCTATTTTCCTAATCAATCATGTTATTTTTCTATGGAAACTTCTGTTGCACCAACATTCAGCTAGGGATGTAAAAAATTCTGGAAATGTTTGGTGTTGACAGTTGGCACAAATTATAAGTGCTCTTATAGCCATTAGTTTTTACATTATCAATGGTTAAAATTATTATTTATATTTTCCCTCAATTATATAACAAAACTAAATGCTATTTCTGGTTCCTACCAATTTTAGTCCTTTCTTTCTGGTTCAATTTCCCCTACAATTGTCCCAGGCCCTAAACTCTAACTGCACCTACTTCTGGGAAAATCTCTATTCACCCTTTAAAGCTCACCTCAATTATCATTCCTTCATGACACCTAAGCAGTTAACTTCTCCTCCACCTATTTTTGAGACAGGGTCTCACTATGCACTTCAGGATGGCCATGAACTTGCAGTGATCCTCCTGCCTCAGTCTCTAGAGTGCTAGACTACAAGTGTGCACCAGCATGCCTGGCAACACCCTTTCTTCATGTGCCTAAATTATGCTGTTGACTCCTTTGTGGTACTTATTACACTACAAATTTGTGAGGCACAACTCATGTTTCTATTTTTGTTTTTTTCTGGCAGCACTGGGGATTGAACTCAGGCCCTTGCACTGCCAGAGAAGCACTTACTCCACTGAGCCATCTCCCCAGCCCCTACAACTCTTTTTTCTTTTGTTATTTCTTAGCAGACAATACTCAAGTTATGACTGAATAATCTTGTTTATCCTAATAGTCCCCCACAATCTCCCTAATATTTCAACTTGCTTTTTTGCCTTGCTTTTTTAGCAAAGGATTAAACCCAGGGCCTTCACACTGAGCTATATCCCAAACTTTTTTTAAAAATGTCTTATCTTGAGAAAAGTTTTGCTAAGTCACCAAGTCACCCAGAATGGGGTGGAATTTTTGAACCTGCTTCTTGAGTCTCTCAAGAAGCTGGGGTTATAAGGCACCACACTCAGCTCTTCAGTGATTTGTGGAAATTGTTTTTCTTTTGTTGTTGTTGTTGTTTTGTGGACAGCTCAGCCTGCCCTGGGGGCAAGGGCGGGCATGACATGTGGTGCCAGTGATCTAACCATGGTCCCTGCTCTTGCCCAAGAAGCACTTTAGACTGCTGAGCTACCTTGCAGGCATGTTTGCTTTGTTTTTTAACCTCTTTTGGTCACCTTAGTTATCAGGTCAAAGGTAGAAGTGGGCGCTTGGCTAATCCTTGACCAAGTTTATTTTCCCCATTCCAATTTTTAGGCTTTTAGGTTACCCCTGAAGTGGATCCTCGTGGGGTGCTTCGAGGCACTGCAGGCTCTGGGTCAGATAGGGCCTCACTTGGGGCCTCACTTTCTGCCCCATCTTCAGCTTCAACCTGGAGAACAAAGTCTTCATCCTGTGTAGTAACCTCTTCTTCTCCACCATGACAGGCTGCAGGCTGCAGGGTCTTCTTCAGTATGGTAGGGCTACTCGCCTTGGGGCTCTTGGGACAGGTCACTGGAGCAGGCAGGGTTGAAGAGAGCTCTTCAGCCAGTTCCTGAAGATACACAAGGGCCCTGCAGAACAGGGCAGAATCAGAGCCATCCTCACAAACAATAACTAAGAGCCCACTTTTCCAGACTTGGTTGATTTTTTATCTCACTGATTCTTCCCAGTAACCCTGGAAACAGCTATGAATTTCCCCTTCCTTCCTTATAGATGAAGAAACAGAAATCTAGGAAAGTTAAGTTGCATGGTGGAGAGGAGTTAAATAACAAACGTGGATTCTGAACCCAGGTCTTCCAATTCCAAGTCCAATGCACTTTTTCCTCTACCAGTCAAAGAACATAAAGGGCAAGTTAAGAAAAGAACAGCACATAAAAATTGGATGGTAAAATAGCAACGAAGAAAAGTCTGGGGGAAGTCTATAAACTATATAGAGTACAAGTGCAGGAAGACTCAAATACAAAAGTTAGGAATACATACCACAAAGTTGCTATGGTGAGAGCTAAAGGACTACCCACACCCCCAGAGTGCAGACACCACCCTTGCTTACCTGACACCTCCTCAGTCTTTCCATCTCTGATGTCCCGCCCCCATCCCTTCACCCCAACCCTCCCCACCAGGCTGTGCCCCACAATCCTTACACTTGGGCAGCCCTTCGGCGGGGTCGTTCCCCAGAAGGGGTCTCAAAGTCCTCAGGGGGCCTCTTTGAAGGTGGAGACTCTGGCTGATCTAGGCCTTTGGACAACTTCAGCAGGAGCAGATCTCCCTTGGACTTTTGACTTCGTTTCTTAGGCATGGGGGTGGATAGAGGGTTGGATTGATCTAAGAGACCAGGAACCAAAGGGGCTGATGGAGCTTTATGCTGTTGGGGCCTTTGGGGGCCTTTTCGTGTCCTACTACCTCTCTTCCGGGCAGGCTTTGAGGCCCTAGGGTTTGAAACCTTTGACATCTCTGAAGAAAGATCTGTAGAGAAGAATATGGGTCTGTGAGATGGGACCAGCGCTCAAACCTCTTTGCAAAAGACTATACTGTACCCAGATTTGTAAGAGTCTAGGAGTTCAACCTGTTCTCTTTCATCTTAAGCTAACATCCAGGGAGTAAAAAGAGAAAAGAACAAGGTACATACCTTGTTGTTCCAGTCTGGAGAAGCTCTCCTGCTCTGGAGGAAACCTCCTCATATCAGGAGAGTCCTCGAATCCAGGCAAAGGAGTAGGTAGTGACATCTCTATGGAGGCCTCCACACTGGTTGTTTCTGAGGGAGCCTTGACACCAAGCTGGTTTAGCACTTCTTGTCCAGGAGAGTCTACCACAGTCATGTTCCCCACGGGGCCGGCCTCCCCTAGGGCAACACAGCCGACCCCGCAGGTATCCATCAGCACCCCCCAAAATGGCTGTCCCTGCATAAAGACACACTAGTGAGTAGAAGGCAGATATTATTTGTACAGGCTTAGTTTTCTCTTGTCCTATCTTTTCTCCCCTCCCTCTACAATTACAAAACTGAAGTTCCATCATCATTCATTCATTCATTCAAAAATAATTACTTAGGGCCAGCAAGTTAGCTCAGTGGACTAAGCTCCTGCTTAGGCAAGTGCATAGACTGAGGTTCAACCCTTAGCACCACATGCTGTGCTGGTCTTGGCCGGCCACTGAGACTAGGTGTGGTAACACACACCTGTACTCCCAGCACTGGGGAGGCTGAAAATAGGAGAATTACTATGAGTGTGAGCTGTGTAGTGCAACCCTGTACCCAATATATATAAAAAAAAAATTACTTGTCAGCAGAGGAAAAAAAAAAAAAAATCACTAAGCACCTTCTGTTAGGTGCTATTCCAGAAACTGATCATGATAATTAAGACAGACAAGATCCCTACCATCATAGAATTTACATTCTAGTGAAGCAAACAATAAACAAGTAAACAATATAAGCTACCATTTACCAAATGCTTACCATGTGCCAAACACCACACTAAATGTTTTATATAAATTACTTAATTTAAACACATTCTCAGGCCGGCCAAGTAGCTCAGTGGATTAAAGCACCAGGCACAGGGAATGGGGTTCAATCCCCAGGCCTGCCATGCTGGCCATGCCCCCAGGGCAGGCTGAGACAGCAATTGAGACTGGGCATGTTGGCGCATGCCTGTAATTCCAGCTCTTGGAAGGCTGTAAAAAGGTGTATCACTAGAGTCCTATCTAGTAGTGAGACCCTGAACACCCTGTAGACCCTTCCCTAAAATACAAAAAAAAAAAAAAAAAAAAAAAAAAAAAAAAAAAAAAAAAAAAAAAAAAAAAAAAAAAAAAAAAAAAACCCAACAACCCACATTCTCTTGTAAGGATATCATGATGAGTGTACAATTTAACTCATCTACCTGAAAATCAATATGAATAACATATACCCCCAAAATGAGAGCCAGGCATGGTGATGCACACCTGTTATCCCAGCACTTGGGAGGCTGAGGCAGTATTACCTCTAATTGAGGTCACCCTTGGCTACATTGGTTCAAGGCAGGCTAACTACACAGTGAGACCCTGTCTCAAAAAGCCAAATACACAAACACACATAAACAGAATTTTTTGTGTCAGGAATCAAACTCAGGACCTTGAACTTGCCCGGCAGATGCTTGTGCCACTGAGCTATATTCCTGGCCCTGAAACATAATTTTGTAATGGAGAAGTTGTGGTATAAAAACACTGATGGCAAGTATTAATATTAGTCACTTTTCTATTGCTGGGGCAAAATACCTGACATACACAACTAAAAGGAAAAAAGGTTTAGTTCAACTCATGGTTCTTGTCCCTGTTAACAAGCTCCACAGAAAAATGTTATGAAGACAGCATGTGGCAAAAAGCTTCTCACTTCATGGTAACAAGGAAACAGAAAAAGAAGCAAAGAGGCTGGGGCCTGGGATCAGATTCAGTCCCCAGAGTCACCATTACTGACTTTCTCCAACTAGGTGCACCTCCTAAGTACCCAGCACTTCTCAAATAATGGTGTTAACTTATAATCTCATCAGAACTGGGTTTGGGGGCCAAGGAGATAGTTCAGTATAATAAGTGCTTGCCTGGCAAGCACAAGGGCCTGAGTTCAACACCCACTTCTGCAAAAAAAAAAAAAAAAAGAACTGGGTTGATGCATTAATCCACAGAGAGGTTACGAGTCTTCATGATCCAAGCACCCCTGGAAATACCCAGAGACAAAGTGTCTCTTTACTAATTTTCTCAGCATTTTCCAATCCAATCAAGATTAACCATCACAACATTTACGTAGCAAAACATCAAATTGAATTTCAGTAAGTATGGTAACTACCACAAAACAGACTCCAGCTTAAAAATGTTAAAGACTGCACAATGTAAAAATACTAATATTTGTAGTAGACTAAAAATACACGTATCCTAATTTTGCTTTTAAGGTTGTTAACCTGAAAAAAATATAGGTTTGTCAGAGTATATTGCTTTCAAAATACTTGGTACATTGTAGGAGTCAGAAGGATAGAGAGTAGATTACTGCTTTTTTTTTTGGTTGGGGGGTGCTCTATCAGTATGACTTGGGCTCCTTTTCTCTTTCTTTTGCAGGACTGAACCCAGGGTCTTCACAAAATAGGGCTGAGGAGATAGCTCAGTAGAGTAAGTGCTTGCCTAGCAAGTGCAGGATCCACAGTTCAATCCTGGGGACAGGGGGAAAAAAATAAAAAATAATTCTCTCACTTGTTTTAGCCTTTATTTTTTTTTGACAGGGTCTCATTATGCAATTCAGGTTGGCCTCACACTCACAGTGATCCTTCTGCCCCAGCCTCCCTTCTGAGTTATGGGATTACAGGCAGTGCACCCACCCACACCCAGACCCAGCATTGTTTGTTGAGACAGGGTTTAGCTTTGTAATTCAGGATGGCTTTGAACTAATTATGTAGCCCACGCTGGCAATCCTCCAGGCTTTCAGGCTCTACTCCCAGCCCTTGTTTGTTTAAAATACTCTGAGATTACAGGTGTGGAACACCAATCCTGGCTGGAATTTTCTTTTTCTCTTTTTTTTTTTTTTAAAGTGATAGGGTCCTATTACATAGTTTGGGCTGGCCTTGAACTCGCAGTACTCCTCCTGTGTCAGCCTTAAAAGTGCTGGGATCACAGGCATGAGCTACCAGGCCCAGGGCAGAACATTTCTATTTGTTTAGTTTTATTTTGGGGACAGGATGACTCTGCAGTACAGGATTGCCTTGAACTCACTAGATAGCCTGAACTATCTGGAGTTCTCTCAGCAATCCTGGGATTTCATTCTCTCAGCGCTGGGACTTCAGGCATGCACCACCATGCCTGGCTGGATTTTTTTTTTTTTTTACAGCCACAAAGTAAAACAATGAAAATAAAGGTCTAAGTTCAATTCCTAATTAAAACCAAAAAAAAAAAAAAAAAAAAAAAAAAAAAAAAAAAAAAAAAAAAAGAGCAAAAAAAAAAAAAAAAAAAAAAAAAAAAAAAAAAAAAAAAAAAAAAAAAAAAAAAAAAAAAAAAAAGAAAAGAAAAGAAAGAAGGGTATGAGAAAAAGATGACAGAAACAACAACAACAAAAAAAAAAAATTTCCCGGAACAGGGGATTGAACTCAGACCTCTAAGCCCCAACCCCTAAAATACATGTATATTAAGCTGGACATGATGGCTACATGGTGAATTCAAGGTCAGCCTAAATTACATAGTTATTTTTTTGTTGTTGTTTCTGTGTTTTTTGACTGGCTCAGGATGCCTTAGGGCGGGTCTGGTAAGGCAAGTGATGCTGTGGATCAAACCATGGTCCCCTGCCCCTGAGCAGGTTTGCCCAAGCAGGGACTTAAACAATTGAACTAATCCACAAGCCCCCTAAACTACATAGTGAGACCTTGTCTCAAAAACAAAGCAAACATGTATGTATAACAATACACATCAGATAAACTCATCCATTAAAGAAAAAATAAAGATTCAAATCATTTTATTTTCTTCTTGAGATAGGGTTTCACTATGTAATTCAGGTTGGTGATGAACTCACTCTGTAGCCCAGGCCAGTAATCCTGCCTCAGCTTCCTGAGTGCTCGGATCATAGGCAACCACCACAAGATTCAAACTGATTTAAAAAACCAAGTAACTATATGTTTTCTAAAAGGTATCTCACTTGCCTGGCAAGCACAGGGTCTTGAGTTCAATCCCCAGTACCGCACAAAAAAAATAAAATAAAAAAGGTATCTCAAACAAAAGAACTCAAACACTGTACAGAATGAAGACTGAAATAGGCATTGTGGCACATGCTTGTAATCCCAGAATTTGGGAAGTTGAGGCAGAAAGACCACAAACTTCCTGCCTGGGCAACTCCAGACAGTTGTCTGTCTCTAAGTAAAAGCCATCTCTCTGGCTTCAGATCCCAAACCATGTACTGGCACAACAGGTCTCCCTAGCTTGTCTCTCCTCTCTTTGTTTTGGTCAAATTCTTCAAGAGAGTATCTGCTCTGCAAACTCTAACTCATGTTCAAAATCATGGAGGCCAAGCAAACAAAACAAAAATACAAAATCCCTCCAAAACCCACAGAGAAATAAACTTCTACGTTTCCAGGTTCTCATGTGGAGAGGTTCCTTATCTTCTCACATCCCATGGCCCTCAAGACAGAAAGTGGAATTAAGTCTTCTTGATTCTTCTCCAGTGCCACTTCAAGACCAATAGTCTTCCTTCTCCTGCAAATATCTCACTTCTTTGAAGCCTCTAAGATTCACTAAAGGATCCCATTAAGCCGTAATTCCCCCTCATCATGCTAAATTGTCCAACTACTACCACTTGATCTTTCCAGTTTCTTTCTGTTCTATTCCAAAGGCTTGGAAAATTTCAAGCTCTAGATAAGTCCAATTGTCAGTATGTGTGCATATCAGTTGCCAGGCACTGTCAACTCTATTTTCTCCCTAGTCAGCTCCCACAGTTTCTCTCTTCCTATCTCCAAATCCCTGGTTCTGTACACATGATGCTGCTTCTGATTTCTGAACAAAACCCTAAGCCACACACTGGGGATTTAGCCAAATTTAGCCTCTTTCTAGCAGGAAAGAGGCCATATGTTCAATTCCTAGTCTCAAAACAAACAACTTGAGCCATTAGATGGGAAATACTTCAGCTTCTTGTCAAGTAAGTTGGTACTGTGCATCTGAGGCCCTCAGATAAATAATTTTATTTATTCTTTTTCTTTTTTCAGTGCTGAAAATCAAACACAGGACCTTGCACTTGCCAAGCAGGCACTGTGCCACTGAGCTATAGTCTCAGCCCACCTCATCTGCTTTTTAAGACTTCCACCTTATTCTAGCCTTATTCTCCACCTTCTTGGGCAACTCAGATTTATCCTTTTCCTTCCTATTGGTCCTCCTAAACTGTGTCTGTTTATGACTCTGGTCTTAATACACAATTATCCTTCAACACATATTCCTCCTCTAATACCCTCCATCTCCCTCTCACATGACTAAAAATGTGTCTGCTTTGATATTTTCATTTCCCATTTCCCTGTTTCATCCTAAATTAATGGCCCCCACAACTCACTGCTGAAATCAATAATCACTATGTCATTAATCCAATCAACACTTCTCAGCCACACTCCCAGTTTGGGGAATTAAACCCAGGGACCATTGAATTACACCCCAACCCTTTCTGAGACAGGGTTTCAGTCATTTACCCTGGCTGACCTCAAACTTATGAACCTCCTGTAACACCCTCTTGAGTAGCCAAGATTCCAGACAAGTGACACTGCACCTGTTTCCTTTATACCCATCTCTCAGTAGCAACATTACCCAATATGCCTCCCACACACACCTTTTCCCCTCTTTTTTGAGACAGGGTCCAGACTGGTTTCAAACTCAGTGATCCTTCTGATTCAGCCCCTAAAGGGCTGGGATTACAAGTATATGCCACCATGCCTGGCCTCTTCATTTTGAAACAAGGTCTATCTATGCTGTTTGCCCAACCTGACCAAAATACTAGGCTTAAGCAATCTTCCTGTATCAGCCTCTGGAGTATCTAAGACTGTAGGTTTGCAATGGTCTTGGCTACCAGTGTCCTTTCTTGAAGAACATTTCAAATGCAGCAACCTTCCAGATTTTAACCCATTTTCCTCAGTCTTTCACAGCTGTCTCATTCACACCTGATTATTGTATGCAAACACATCTCATCTTCCTAAAGCATTCAACTTAGCTCGCTTTTTAAAACCATTTATTTATTTAGACAGGAATTTACTCTGCAGTCCAGGGTAGCCTTACCCTCACTCCTTAGCCCAAGCTGGCCTTGAATTCATGGTGTTACTCCTTTCTCAACCTCCCAAGTGCTGGGATTGCACTTGTGCACCACCACACCAGGCTTATTTTTTTTAAGTTGTTCTTACAAAACTTTTAATTGGCACAATTATCTATAAATGTGTAGAATAAGAGCAGTAACAAAACAAACACGTATACATCTACCATGTTTCATCTTTAGTCAATAACTCACACAAAAAAATTTTTGAAACTTTTTTTGAGGCAGGGTCTCACTATATAGCCCAGGCTGGCCTTGATCTCATTATGTGGCCCAGGTTGGCCATGAACTTGTACAGTCCTCCTGTCTCAACCTCCTAGTACTGAGATTACAGGTGGCACCATGTCTAGCAGAAACCTTTAAATATATGTAATACTTACATAAAGAAAATAGACAACTTTTCTGATATTTTTTTAAATGATTACATATATACTAATCTTAATTCCTGTATGTTGTTCTACAAAACTACAGTTTATTTAAGACATTCCTCATTTAATGAACAACTGGAAAATGCTACTACAAACAAGGCTAAATAGTCTACTACAGATCTCTTCATTAACTAAAAATTATTCTATTAGAACAATCATCTGGAAGTGGAATTACTGTACCAGGATAAGGAATCTGCATATTTAAAAATGCGAAAGACTGTCAAATAGTTCACCAAAAGAAAATCCTTAATCCCACCAGTGTGTGGATCAGTACTCATTTTACCATACCCTTGTCAATCTTTAGTGTCTGTCAAGCTGATAAGTAAAATAATTTGTTAGCTAGGAGTATTAACTCCAGAACTCTGGAAGACTGAGGAAGAAAGAACGGCAAGTTCAAGCCCACCCTGGGCAACTTAGCGGTTAAGCAACACTTTGTCTCAAAAACTAAAAGGGCTGGGGATGTAGCTCAGTGCCAAGCCTTTGGGTATGATCCCCAGCATGAAATAAATGAGCAAACAAATGAATTCTTCCTGTCTTTATTTGCATTGGGCTGATAACAGAGGTCACTAACTTTTTATACCCTGGACATCTATGTCTTTTATGCACTTCCTGTACATGTAAGTTACCTGTTTCTATAGGGCTGTCTTCTTATCAGTGGAAGTTGTTTATGTACCAACTCTTCCGTCAAAGGAACCAGGGATTCAACCCAGGGTCTTTACACTGAATTACATGCCTAGCTCTTTTCTATTTTAGTTTCAAGACAGGTATCTAAATTGCCCATGCTGGGGTCAGGGAGATAGCTCAGCAGAATAAGCGCTTGCCAGGCTTATTCAAGGGCCTGAGTTCAATCCCCGGTTCTGGGGGAATTGTCTGGAATCTTGGCTACTCAAGAGGGTGTTACAGGAGGTTCATAAGTTTGAGGTCAGCCAGGGTAAATGACTGAAACCCTGTCTCAGAAAGGGTTGGGGTGTAGTTCAGTGGTCCCTGGGTTTAATTCCCCAAAAGAAACAAAGAAAGAAATTGCCCATGCTGGGCTTGAACTTTTGATTCTTCTCCCTCAGCCTCCCAGAGTATTGGGACTACAGCTGTGTACCACTATGTCCAATTTATGTTCCTTTCCAAACTGGAGTTTAAAAATTTTATGCACTAAACTTCAATCTCCTTTACTGTTTGTCTTTGCTTTGTGTCTAACAAAGGCTTTTCTTACCCCACTGATACATTTTCTTGTAATTACTTTCTAGTTGTGGATTTTACAAATAGCTCCTTAATCCACCCAAAATTTCCATGCAGAGGAGATACCCATATTTATTTGTGCAGCTTTTGCCTCCCTTGAGCGCATCTTGTTTTCCCATTCACTACTATATCCAGAACTTGGGACATGACAAGTACAGTAATTAACATTTAATTCTGACTGACTCTTCAACATATACAAAGCTCCCTCTACTAATTTACTTTTCATGGAAAACAGAAGCAGTTATGTGATATAATTTCCATTTATTATTTTGCAATAATTTTGGACACAATAAAGTGAATATGTTTAGCAAATTCACACTAAGAGTTTTTGCATCCCAACCTACCGTTTTTCAGTGCTCCAGGCTGTCGACCTGACCTCCTGGGCAAATTAAATACCAAGGGGACCCGGGAGATGGCTCAGTAGAATAAGCGCTTGCCTGGCCAGCGCCAAGGGCCTGAGTTCAACCCCCAGTTCCGCCAAAAAAGAAAAATTAAATATCTCAACACCTCAAAATAGAAAAACTTTAAACACACTCATTTACTTTTTGTTGTTTTCTTTTTGTAATTCTGGGACTAAACCGAGGGCCTCTACCACTAAGCCATTCACTAGCCCAAATACAATGATTTAATGTACTGTTTTCCACTGCTGCAACTAGTGGCATGCAAAATCATTTTTGTAGTGAGAGAATAAACATTTTTATTCGAATTTTTATTGTAACTTGCACAACAACTGTAACCAATGGCTTCATTCCACATTGGTAGAAACCATTACACTTTTAAAAATAACTAAAGGAAAATACATTAAGAAAACAGTACTGTTGATTAAGGACGGACGGCAAAAACAGCCATGTTGGCAAGGGACTGACTTAAACTTGTGTAACAATACGCCGCTGGGGCGAAGAGGCTTGGTCATATCCTACATCCCTCTAGCAAAGTGAGCTAACCTTGGGTGGGGTTGAAGTCGCCACCTCTGCCTCTTCCATCTGAGGACCAACTTGCTGCTGAGTCAAAAGGACTAGGCAGGGAAACATAAGTGGCCCTCGGATGCGCCAATGGCGATACAGCGCGCGGGGCACAACCCCGGGGTTAGAAGAGCCTCCTGGAGAAAGAGGGTTGGACACAGCAGTAACAGAGGGATCCAACCAGTTTAGAACCACCCCCACCCAGCCCAGTCCTCGCTCGGTCCGGGCGGCAGGGGCCGCTTTCGCCTCTAGCCAACAGGCGAGCTCGGAATTCTCAAAGACTCGGAACTACTGTAGAATCATCCAAGAGACGCAAAGTAAGCAGCGGCGAGGTGGGGACACAGAGTGCCGCGTTATGGACACAGAGTGGGGGAAGGGGCCGAGACCCATGGCTTACAGAGATGAAGCATGCTCCGCGGCCACACTGAGGAAGGAGGTGGGGGCATAATGGTTTCCTGCAGGAGCGCAGAGGCTGGAGGGGGGCGCTGCCTTGCCCAGGGTAAAAGCGGAGTCCGGACTTAGTTCCCAACACCTAATGCTACCGCAAAAGAAGGGGAGGAGTAATCCCTGGGCCCCCGCACACCCCGCCGCGGTACACTCACCCGCGCCAAAGTCCTTCCGGAAGTCCAAGTTCGAAGATGGCGCCGTCTGCCTGGTCGCGATTTTATGACGAAATCCGGCTTTCCAGACCACGCCCGCCGCACAAGGTAAACATGAACACTAGGCCTGGAGTTGGCTCTGTGGCCCAGAATGCAGCGCGGTAGAGCTCCGTGCGTGGGGCTCGAGGAGTTGCAGGGTCTTCTGAGAAATGCAAGCCGGGGAAGTCCACACCTACACGTCTCTACTGTTGTACCTTTCCTCCTAGCCTGCTCTGTGCAGCGCCAGGCGGCCCCTGAGAGTCCTAACTACAGGCTTGTGTCACCTTAGTCAAGATTGAAACCGGGACACCAAGAAACCCTCGCTGCCACCGCCCCTAAGTTGAGTCCGGCTTCTGCCACTGATGGAAGTCGGGGGTGGATCCGAGACTGGAAGGCAATAAAAAGGACCTTGAAAATAAGAGCAGAGGAATAGAAATGCCAGGCTTGGGGTGGGGACGCTGGTTGCACTCTGTGACCTTCCTCACTGGTTGATGATGGCACTGACTGAGAAGGGAATGTAACAAGTTTCTGACCTTTTTGTGGCATTTAAAAGCCATAGAAACTTAACAGGTCTCCTCTCACCCAGTAGAAAAGATGTATCGGTCCTCAAAGGAAGCTAAATAATGTCGCCTATTAAATTTAAATTTGGAAGAAAGCTGAACGCCCAGCCTTTTGGGACACTGAGACAAGAGGACCAGTTGAGCCCGGCAGTTTGGGGCTAGCCTGGACAACAGAGACCCAGTCTCAGTAAAAAAAAAAAAAAAAAAAAAAAAAAAAAAGACATTACCTAAGACCTAAGGGGAAGTAGGGGGACCCCCAATTCCACTCCTACCCCACCCTGTTAGTGGCTAGTGTTTTGGAAGGGTATCCATCCCTCCCCTCCTCTTAGGTGTTAGCTAGCTCCAAAAGGCTTCTGTGGGAGTCAGCTCTATTTTAAACATTTTACTTAAGTAATGAAGGAATGTCTATTTCTGCACCTTCAGATTAGGCTATTTTGGCTTAAACCATTGCAAAAAAATCTCTTACATAAATGAGTAATTGTATTTTATTCTTTTGGTTTTATTGAGACAGAATCTCAGTGTAGTTCAGGTTGGCCTCAAACTCATAGTGACCCTCCCTCCTCAGCCTCCCTTCGAGGCTTCCATCTTCCTAACCCAGGACCACAGGTATGTGCCACCACACCTACAACCTTGTATCCAATTTACTTAAAACATATACAACTCTATGGGCAGGATAAATTCCTGGCAGTGTTATTGCTGGGTCAAAGTTTAGGTACCTTTATAGCTTGAATGGCACACACACACCCCTTGTCGGTGCTGTGCTGGGATCAGAATGAGAATCTCATGCATTCTGGGCAAGTGCCCTACCATTGAGCTATAACTCTAGGCTCCCAAAAGCAATCTTTTAACTGATCTCTCTCTGCCTCTAATCTCTACCACTTATCTTTTAAGTATAAAACCGACCCATAATTTTGAGACTGAGTGGTATAATGAACATTAAAAGCCTAAGTTCATAGTGATCTTTTAGGGCCAGGGAAATAGCTCAGTAGAATAAGTGCTTCCCTGGTAAGTACAAGGGCCTGAGTTCAATCCCTGGTTCTGCAAAAACAAAAAGCATAGTGATCTTTTATTTATTTTCTTTATTTTTATTTTTTTTCCTTGCAGGGATTGAACTTGGGCCTTGCATTTGCTTGGCAAGCACTTATGCCACTGAGCTATCTCCCTACCCCTCATAGTAATCTTTTTTTTTTTTTTTTGGTGGAACTGGGGATTGAACTCAGGCCCTTGCACTTGCCAAAGCGCTTATTCTACTGAGATTATCTCTTCAACCCAGTAGTGATCTTTTAAAAAGCCAAAAAATTAACAACTACTTATTGTAAACCAACAGAAGTAACTAATGACCAATTCCCAAAGAATGACAAAAGAAGCATTTATTCTGCTTTTCCAGTTCAGAATAAATGACAAGAGAAGTACTTTTTTATAGAAGATTGATAGCTAAATGTAGAAAGGATAGAATAATTGCCATTTTGTATCTCCCAGTGAAATTACTTAAGACAACTCCTGGATGATGAGACCACTAAATGAAAGGTTTGGGGAAAGCTTTAAAAAGCCTGGATCCAGTCATCACTGAAAACGAGACAGCCAATCATTGTTTGCCTCCAGGTGAGTGGACACGTAACACCCAGAGAACCACCCAAATATTGTCACCCAAAAAGTTGACTACAAATGCAGGGCTTAGAAGACTAAGCTAAGTGACTTTCCATGAAAGCAAATACTCTAATCCAGGATGTGCAGCATTCTGTAGCATCTGTTGACCTAGTTTGTTTTTACAAGTTAATGTGTGAAAAGAAGGGGGAAAGAGACTACCTTTTTGAGGTGCTGGAGATTGAACCCAGGGCTTTGCATGTACTAAGCATGCATTCTGCCTTTGAGCTACATCCCCATCATGTTTTTCAAGAAACATAAACTATTGTAATATGTGAATGTTTGGATCCTGACTCAAACCCAACTATAAAAAGCCACCTTTGAGAAAAAATTTGATTATCGTCTAGATAATACTAAGAACAGTATTTTTGTTTGTTTGTTTGTTTGAAAGTATTACTTAATAAGTGTGGTAATGAGATAGAGCACTTGCCTAGCAGGCACAAGGCCTGGGCCCAGTTCCCAGCAATACAAAAAGTATTATAATAGCATTATGATGAATCGATTTTCTTTTTCTTTTTTTTTTTTTTTCTCCAGTACTAGGGATCAAACTTGGGACCTTGCACTTGTCAGGCAGGTGCTTATGCCTCTGAGCTGTATCCCTGGCCCAACATATTTCTTAAGAGAGTCAGTGGGGAAAAAAAAGACAGAGAATCATTGAAGTGTATAGAATGAAACAATATGGCTGGGATTTACTCCAAAGTAACTTCAGCAGGGAAAAAGAAGCGAATGTAGATCTTGAAAATTGTTCCATCTAAGCCAGGTGTGGTACATGCCTGTGGTCCTAGCACTTGGGAGGCTGGGGCAGGGCTGCTGTGAGTTGGAGGCCAGCCTGGTAACTAATAATAAGCATAAACAGGGACCAAAATGGATGATGGATACTGGCAGTGATAAGAAAATATTCAAATAGGAAGGGAAGCAACAGAGGTGGGAGGGAGAAGGAAAGGAAGGGAAGGAAAAAGGGAAAAATTAAAAAAAAAAAAAAGCTCTTGTAAGTGGGGAGGAGAAAGTTTGAAGGAATGGAAGGGGAGGTGGGGGAAAAAAGAAAAATCAAGATACATCATGTATAGGTACAAATTCCCTATGGTGAATGTGATCATTATATCAAAACAATAATAAAAATTAACTTTAAAAAACAGGCTGGGGAGATAATTGTTCAGCTATCCTATCGCCTGCCTGGCAAATGCAGGTCTCTGTTTGAACCCTAGTACTGCATGTTTCCACTTGAAACTGGGTGTGGTGGCACATGCCTGTAATCCCAGCACTGGGGACAAGAGGATCACTGAGTCTGAGCTGCAGAGCAAGACCCTCAACCAAATAATTATAAAAAAGAAAATCTAATTGTGATGGTCTTAAGTTAAACATTTTTGGGAAAGTGATTATGTGAGAGATACACTTATTCTATTTTTATTTATTTATTTTTTTTTTTGGCGGAACCGATGCCCTTGTGCTTGCCAGGGAAGTGCTTATCCTACTGAGCCACCTCACCAGCCTTTTTTACAATTTACTCACTCTTAACATTAAATCTGTGCTTGCTTCAGCAGAACATATACTAAAATTGGAACGATACAGAGAAGATTATGGCCCCTGCACAAAGATGACACACAGATTCGTGAAGTGCTCCGTATTTTTACAGCTACATTCTCTTAGTTCAGTGAATAAAAAGATTTGTTCTAGTGGTGTTTGTGGACAGGGAAAAAAAAAAAATCAAGCCTATTTTAGCCATCTGATACTCCTGACTGAAATTGGTCTCTCTTTTTAAGTCCTGTTGACACTCAAGCCATTTTCTCTGCTTACTTGCTTTCTTAACTTTCTTTTAGATAGTGTTTCACTATGCAGTTGTAGGCAGCCACTAACTGATCTTCCTGCATCTGCCTCCTTAGTGCTGGGATTACAGGTATGTGCCACCATACCTGTTCCTTTTAACTAGAAAACAACTTCTTTTTTAGGGCCCCCCCCCCTTTTTTTTTGGCAGAACTGGGGAATTGAACTCAGGTCCTTGCACTTGCTGGGTAAGTGCTTATTCTACTGAGCCATCTCCCCAGCCCCCAAAACAGCTTCTTTTTTAAAGACTAGATCAGGACCTGGGAGATAGCTCAGTAGAATAAGTGCTTGCCTGGCAAGTGCAAGGGCCTGAATTCAATCCCTGGTTCCTCAAAAAAAAACTATATTCTCAGCCTCTTGGGTCAGGAAGATGGTTCAATGGAATAAGCACTTCCCTGGCAAGCACAAGAGCCTGGGTTCAATCCCTGGTTCCACCAAAAAAAAAAAAAAAAAAAGACTAGGTCAAAACATTCTTGTTTCTGTTTTGTTAGACAGAGCCTTGCTATGTAGTTTAGGCTTGCAGAAATCCTCTAGACTCAACCTCCCTGTACCCCCTCCACCACCCCTACTGTGATTATTTGTATGTACCACATATCCAGCCCCAGATCTTTGTTTGTTTGTTTGATGGCTCAGGACCCAGATCTTTGTTTGTTTGATGGCTCAGGATGCCTTCGGGGCATTTCTGGTAGGGCTTGAGGATCTCAGGATTGAACCACAGCAACCTGACAGTTGTGTAAGCAGTCACTTAAACAAGGGTGCTAATGAGCAGCCCCCCTCCATCTTTTTGTAAAGTCTTTACCATTCTTGCAAGACTCAGTGTTACTATCCTTTACTGTTGTAAGAACTTTGCTCATGACACTAGTAAAGCTTATCTCTTACTGTATGTTTGTCTTCCTATTCTGTGATTAATACTCCTAAGGGCATGTAACATAGAAAGACCTCAATTCAGATTACTTGTGATCACATTGTTTTACCTGTTGATTAGCTGTTACCTTGGGCAAACTATTTTAAAGCTCTTGGTGCCTCAGTTTTCTCATCTGTAATATCTAATTTATTTGAGACATATTCATTTCTTGTTTGAAGCAGAGTTTTGCTATGGAATGTAGGCTCACCTTGATCTTGGTATGTAGCCCAGGCCTTCCAATCCTACCTCAGCCTTCCCTAGTACTGGGATTACAAGGATGACCACCACACGCAGGTAAGATAATTTTTTAACAGTCAGAAGGAGATCAAATAGTTTCTGACACACAAGTACTCAGTAAATACTGACATTAGTAAAAGCAGAACTTTTATACTTGTAGTTGTCTTGCATTTAGATCAATGTCTGCCATGAGACCCTCAGAATGATTTAAGATCTGGACAGTTGATCTCCATATGGACCTTCACCAGGACCCTAGGCCCTGGTGTAAAGTGAGTCACTGTGAGTTTCCACAAAAGTCTCAGCCGTAGGTAGTGAGAGGGGTTGGGGAGTATGAGCCCCTAACTTAAGGTGTGGACATGCTAAAAGATACAGAGGCAACAGAGTTGCTAAGGGTAGGATGTATGTCATTTATTGACCCTGTTTCACCCTCACTGGTCACTGCTCTTGACTCGTAGGACAACAGGTACAGAACTACAAGGGATCATGCCCAGCTCTGTGATGACCAGATCTACAAGCTCTGGAGGAGTCACATCATAGACCAGATTCAACAGCCGTAGTGATGAGTGGTTCTGCCAGTTAGCCAGGGCCACATGCTCTTCCCGCTCACACCGCAGATCATCGGGGTCATCTGCAGTGGTAAGGGGAACCCATTATGTCCTAAAAGAAGTTAGGGTTTTAAGCTCCCCTCTCCCTCATAAATCTCAGCTCTCCAGATTTTCTCTTCTGCCTTGCTTACCTAGCTCATTAGAGACAAAGGCATCAGTCTGTACACGCTCACAGAACTTATATGTTTCACAGCAGACCAGCACTGGCACATTATGGGCTCGAGCCACTAAGGACAGCTGTGCTGTCCCTACCCGTGACATCACAGATCCATTGGCCAGAAGTGCATGAGCTCCCAATAGCACCTTGGAAACCTGTTTTAGACAGGAAGGAAAAGTATGTCATAATGTGTGATGTAGAATAAGGTCTCCCATTTCTGCCCAAGAGAGCAATATTAGAACAAGTAATTGTTTTTGGAGACCAGATTTGTGTAGTCCAGGCTGGCCTCAAACTTGAAGATCCTCCTCCCTAGTAAAGGGATTACAAGTGCACACCACCATGCCTAATAACAGTTTTTTTTTTCTTTTTGAGACAAGATTCCACTAAGCAGTTCAGACTGACCTTGAACTGTATAACAGCCCAGGCTGGTCTTGAACACACAATACTGCTATCCTGCCTCAGCCTCCCAAGTGCTGGAATTATGGGCATGTACTATGGGCCACTATACCCAGCTAAATAAATCTTTTTTCTTTCTTTCTTTTTTTTTTTTTTTTTTTTTTTTGTAGAACCAGGGATTGAACTCAGGCCCTTGCACTTCCAGAGAAGCACTTATTCTACTGAGCCATCTCCCTGGCCCTCCAGCTAAATAAATTGATGGCTGCTCTTCTTGGAAATCACCTAACCATTCATCTACCAAGTATGCCACAGAAAAACTAAATTTTTAAATTATTGTTTTCTGTTTCTTCTTGGTGGCTGCAAGTTTAATATACAGTTTTTATGATAGCTAAATTGTGCTACATAGCATGCTTGAGGTGTTTTTCCTATTAAGTAAAAACTGGCCCATGTTAGCCTAGTTAACCTTAAGATAGGGTTACCCCCTTTCATATCCAGTTGTAGAGTCCTTTTCTTCTTCCCTCACCTCTGGGAGGACATAAGAGGCTGCAGGAATCAACAGGTAAGAAGCAGGGATACCAGCACGGACCAGAGAGCGTAGCATGTGCCTTCCTTCCAACCAAGGCCGGCAGTCCACCACTACCACCCGAAACCTCCGGCCCTCATTCCAAGCCTCCTGAAGAATTCGTGATACCAGAGATGAGCTATAGTAGATGGAGAGGAGACTCAGTCATAAAAGGCACCAAGCTCATTCACAATGCAAAGGGGTGGTCCTTTCTTCTGTTCCATTCCCATTTTCTCAGTTATACAGGTAGGTCATACCATCCATATACCAGGATCACATCTCCATTACTGATCTTCTTATAGGCAAAGCGTGAGATAGCCTGAGCAGCAAGAACAATCTTCTCTTGTATGTATCGATCAATGGCTGCTCTAAGTTCTGTCTTGGCCTACACAGAGTAAGATGTTTAAAGAACAGGAAATAAACAGAATTCTTCATCTGACTATCATGCAAGATGCTTGGATATGTTATAATGATGGACCTGAAAGGCACCCAAGGGTGGTACAAGTCAGAGTACCAAACTACTTCCTTAATCCTCACCTGGGGCAGAATGGCTGGTGCAGGCCTTCTGAGAGTCCTAAACACTAACCACAGTACATGCTTCTCCCATTCCTCCTACTCACCTCCTCTTCCCGCTTGGAGCTGCTCACAGCAGTGATTTCCTTGTTAACGAACTTGATGGCATTGTACATGCTTGCTGACAGGGGGCGACACTGAGTCAGGAAGCTACAACAACAATACTTGTGTTTGTGTAGCTCCTTACAGTTTAAACTAGCACATTAAAAATAAAATTAGCCTGTCGGTGCATCCCTGTAATTACAGCACTTGAGAGGCTGAGACAGGAAGATCACCATGAGTTAAAGGCCGAGCCTGAGCTATACAGTGAGACCCAGTCTCAAAGAAAAAAAAAGAGTAAGCAGGGCATGATGGCACATGCCTATAACCTTTGCCTTAGCTCCCTGAAGGCTAAGGCAGGATCACCAGGAGCTCAAGGTCAGCCTGGGATACATAGTGATTACAAGGCAGCCTGAACTGCATAGCAAGACTCTGACTCAAACAAGAAAAAAAAAAAGAATTTTTTTAAACACAGAGAACAGGAAACTCAAAAGAGAAAAGAACAAGAGTACCACAAGTCTAGGTAAGGTAGGAGTGAATTTGTGGCTTTTCTTACCTGATATATGGTTTTAGTTTATTCACAAGATCCCTTGAGAGTTCCTCATTGGGAGGGGTTGTGTAATCCTGAATTACCTATGGAGCACACAAACTAATCAGCCAAAAGCACCTCACAAAAGTCTCTGAAAGGAAAGTAGAGTTTCCCTGAGGAACAACAGGAGTCATTTCTTCTTTGTCAAAGACTTTATCTTGGGTGAGAAACAGGCAGTGTTGGGGAGGTGGGGTGAGGTCATAAGAAAAGAGCACAAGCATACCTGCTGCAAGGCACGAAGCAGAGCAATACACCGGGCATTGGAGCCACTGACCAGGCCCTGGGAGTACTGCAGGCCGAGTCGCACCATGGCTGGGTGGATCACAGAGGATGGGATGCTGATGGGATGGCAGTGTCACATACTTTGCAAGGAAACTTGCTTACCTACTGCTTTTCCCTCTCTCAGATGGAAAAATAACTTCCTTTACTAGCAAAGACTACCCCATTTCCTCTACAGTTTTATCAAGGGTCCATCTCAAATTTCCAGTTGCTTTTATTTCTTGAGAGCCTCACAGTATAGTTCAGACTGGCCTTAAACTTACCTTTAGTAGGTATCCCAGAATGGCCTCCAATTCAAAATGACCCTCCTGTCTCAGCTTTCCCCAGTGCTGGGATTATAGGCACACATCACCATGCCTAATCCTAGTCACTTTTAACCACTTAACAGCAACACTCGAGCAGCATGTTTGTTTATATACTATTGCTCTGACAGTTACGTTGGATAAATTTGATAAAATTGTTATTTCTATATATCCTGTTAGAAAAATTAATAAAAAACACAATTTTTGGTCAACTTGTACTTAAATAATTGGGCAGGTAAATAGTTAACAATTACTACACCTCTTCAGACTTAGATGTTATGACAATTTTGTAGGATCCTACCTCATGTACTGGGTCAAGGAGTTTTGCCTGCTGTACTGGGGTAGGTGGGAGAAAAGACTGACTTTGGATCCATAATCCTTTCGTGTAGGAACCTTGACAAAAGAAAGGAAAAGACCAGTGGCCCAGAGTTATAAGATAAAGCTGAAAAAGAAGTAAAGAATGAGGGCTGCTTTGCCCCAAATATCCATCCTTATCCAGGGTCAAACTTTACCTTGAGCAATTTTCTTTCCTTTCTAGGCTCTTTCCCAATTCCTACCTGTTGTCGTTCTATTTTTTTAGTAAGACTCCTCAAAAGTGTGGGGTCATCAGCCTGAGTGTGCTCAGAGAGACGCTTCACTCCTAAGAGATAACAGTCATGTTTTCAAGACCTAGAAAGCCTCAAGGTGGGTGATTTGCTCCTAGAGGATAGGAAGACCCAAGAAGAATAGGATGGGGGAAGCCCTAGGGAAGATTGACTAGAACAAGATCTAGAAGTACAATAGGGTTGATGGAAAAACTTTGAACTCTAGGTTCCAAAGTGAAATGGAAGGGGAAAACTTTTATTCTGGGGAAGCCTGAGTTGTCATAAGAAACAGGTTTTAAAGTGAAGGGAAGATACCTGAGAGGGTTTCTCCAGCAGTAGTGGGGCAGGCCTGAGGAGGTGGCCCTCCTTGCTCTCCTTTTCTTGCCTGTTTTAGGGCCCGCTCAGCCTCCTGCTTGGCCCGTCGCTCAGCACGAAGTTCAGCCTTACTCCTACCAGCTGGAACTTTCTCACCAGGAGTACCCTCCAACTGCCTGCCAGGTCCTGGCAGTTCTCTCACTGGCCCAACTAAAATAGAGTCAGACAGGTGCTGCAGCCAAAGCTTAGCTATTGTTTTAGTTAAACTTTCACTTTTTTTCAGTTGTGCAAGGCAACTTTGTCCTGCCTTTCCCACCACATCCATCCACCAGCTCCACACCCCAGCTCTTTCAAAAAGACCCCGAACCTTGACAGTGGTCTGAGGTTACAGTGGAGCCAGCTTTTGGTTCTGCCCCTTTTTCCTCCTTCCGTTTCTTCTTCTGCTGTTTCTTTTCCTTCCGAAGCTGCAGCTTCTCTTCTTGGGTCATCTCCCTGCCTCCTACCTAAGACAAAGACATTAGGACACTGTTCTGCCCCCAACTTCCATAGGTTAGTCAACACTGTTGGCTTGCAAGATTCCCACATAGTTAAATCCCTGATCCTTTCTAACATCCTCATGCTACCTATTACAAACTTACATCCCACAGGGATGAAAGCTTCTCTTCCAGGATCAAAGTCACATACTATTAGATTCTAAAGTTTCTTGGCTTTCCTGAGAAATAAACGGAAAGGAGATGGGAACTGGGCTGAATGAAGCTGACAGAACTTCCTGCGTAGCGTTTGACAGGCCGCTTCACTTACCGCAGGCTGAGGAGACAGCTCCGCCTTCATCCCGGATCCTGAGTCTGCATCAGAAAACAGTGCACAAAGTGAACCAGAGAGGCTCCGGGAGGGCTTAGGTGGCCGCCTGGTCGCAGCTGGCTGCTGGGTCGGCATGACCACCGATTCGCTGCCGGGCGCGAGGCGACCCAGGGTTCCGCGTGGGGACGCGCTGTGCGGCAGGATCAAAGGACAGGCGGGGAAAGGAGGGGTCACCCACCCTTCGCCCGGGAACCAGTTGGTGCGAGACGCTGGGCTGTGCCGGAGACTGTAAACCGGAGTCAGGCGCAGCGCCAGAATGCAACTACAAGGCCCAAACAAGCTGGAGCACAAGCCGTCCGGAGCTCATCGGATCGTGTGCCAGTTGGTTCGTCCAACCCTTTACTCACCCTCGCGAACAGCCACAGCCACAGCAGCCATCACTCTCCGTCCTAGGCTCCGCCCGCCGCAGTCACCGGGCAGTCCCGGTGCCTTGCTCGGAGGGCAATGGGACTACAGCGCCACCTAGGCTGGAGGCTCCACTACGACTCCTACAGCGCGCAGCATCAGGTGTACTACAACTCCCGGCATACACTGAGCCCCGCCCCGACTATGGGTAGCGAAGCAGTTTGTCTCAACTTTAGGCTTCCAGTCCCGGGATTATCTTCTTGCTCTTAGACTACATTTCCCAGCATGCCGAGATCACTGCGCCTCGAACCGACGTTATACCTCCTTCCCACCTCGGACATCAGGCCCCCCAAAATGGCGAGTGAGGCTGCGGGGACGCCCTGAACAGCGGAGGCGACCGTGCAGAGTCGCTGCGGCCCTTACAATCCGGAATCTGAGTGGGCCCTGCCATAGGGATCATGCACTTTTCCATTCCTGAAACTGAGTCCCGCAGCGGGGACAGCGGCGGCTCTGCCTACGTGGTGAGGAGCAGCAGGAGTTGGACGGGCCGGGGCGGGGATAACGGGCTGAACCCCTAGGAGAGGCCTCCTAGGACCAACTGCCATCGTTCAGGGCTGATCTTGGGCCACCGCCTTGCGGCAGCGTATCATGTCTTAAATCTGCACAAACGTCGCTCCTCCAAGAGGTCCTTTGTTCTGCCTGCCACTTAGCTAGGCCGCGGCTCTGGTGATAGTCACTGGCCGCTGGGGGAAGGAAACAGCAGCACAAGCGCTCGAGTTTCCCCAGGGCTGCCTGCCTCTTTTGCTTTGGGCCTTGAACCTGAAAAAGACAGGCTAGGCTACGTAACTCTTGAGAGGTCTCGGCGGTGTTTTGCACAGAGCTAAATCAGTCAACTTCCGGCTGGGATTTTTCAGATCAGTGTCTTGACTGCTACCCTGAAATGTTTTCCTGCTTTTTGTATCCTCAGGCCTATAACATTCACGTGAATGGAGTCCTGCACTGTCGGGTTCGCTACAGCCAGCTTCTGGGCCTGCACGAGCAGGTGGGACTAGCACTCCTGCCTGAAGGCAGCTTTATTCCTTTCGCTCTTGGGCATCAATTACCATTTTTCTTCTCATCACTTTCCCCTTTAATCACTGCCACAGAGGCGGGGACAGTGTTTTATCTTATCCTCTGACATTTCTGGGAAACTCCCTAAGAAGCTGAATGTCTGCCAAAATTACTGCTCCTTCCTCTATTCCGTTCTTTTGTGTTTTCCAACCGTCTTATCTGCACTTTCACCCTTTGTCTCTGCTTGGAAAAGCCGAATCCTCCCAATCTGCCAAAACACATTCCTCTGCAGCTTGAATTCTTTTCTCTGCTTGTAAAAATCATTCACCCTTTTCCCTGTGTGTTCTTTGGCTCAGTTCAATATGTGTAGCTGTTCCAGTTATTATGTACTGTGATGCAATGTTTCTCTACCTTCCTCACCAGATGGTGAACACTGTAATTCAGATGCAGTTCTGGTTGTACTGATAATTAGTTGTGTAGTTCTGAGGAAATTATCTAATTTCCTTGGGCCACAGTATCTACAGCTGAAAAATGGATTCCTTGCTCTGTAAAGTCCCTTTAAGTCCTAAGATACTTTATGAGCATAACTATATGTGCAGATAAATGCTCCCTATAAAGCTGTTTCCTGTGAGAGTTCAGGGTCTTCCTGTAGGTCTTGGACCCATACACTTCCTCCCCACACTGTTGACAGACTGACTTGCCCACACTAAAAAAAGAACTCAGGTATTTAAAGCCAGTTCCCTTTGCATGGTGGTGCATGCCTGTAATCCTAGCACTGGGAGGCTGAGGCAAGAGGATCACCAGTATTTTCAGACTAGCCTGGGCTATGTAGTGAGTTCAAATTGAGCTGGAGCTACATAAAAAGATCCTGTTTCAAAATACAAAACAAAATAATAATTTTTTAAAGGTCATTCATTCCCTTGAGATGCTAATTGTACCAAAAGCTATTGTTTCCCAGATAATAAATAGACAAGGGAGTCCAAATGAACACTGAGTCTCAACTGCTCCCTCTCACTTTTTTAATTTTATTTTAGGGGAGGGTCCACAGGGTGTTCAGGGTCTCACTGCTAGATCGGACTTGTGAACCGCTTGTTTACAGCCTCCCAAAACCTGGGATTACAGGTGCGCCCCACGCCCAGTCTCAATTGCCAGTTGCTGGCTCAGCGTGCCCCGGGGGTGGGGCCAGCTCACAGGCCAGGAGCTGGAACTCCCAGCCCCTATTCCTGCTTGCAGGCACTTTAATCCACTGAGCTATTTGGCTGGATCCTCCCGCTCATTTTCTGTGTTTATGTGAAAGGTTGTATCTCTTTCTCCACATAGCTTCGGAAGGAGTATGGGGCAAATGTGCTTCCTGCATTCCCCCCAAAGAAGCTTTTCTCCCTGACACCCGCAGAGGTAGAACAGAGGAGAGAGCAGTTAGAGAAATACATGCAAGCTGGTGAGTGGTTAGAGGAACTCTAGAACATTTCCAGGACTATGGGGAGAGATTAAAAACAGCTGGCTCTATTAAAGGTCCTACATTAATTTCTAGATCTGGGAATCCAGTTTACTGACCTGTTATTTAATTAGCAAAGTAAACAGCCTGAAAGAATTTGTAACTCTGTACTAGCAAAGAAATTTGGGCACTAACATATATGAGAAATACTAGTGTAACACTTAAGTCTTAAAGCAGTTTAGACTGGTGGGAAGAACTTAATTTGTATCTCATGTGCTTTAGATTAACATCATTGTTATTTCCCTAGTTCTATAGACTGGACTCAACTAGATGGCAGCCAAGGGTGGGGCAGGTGAAGAATTTATGCAAACAGTGAGTGAGGTGAGGCCAGCTGGGAGATGTGGCAGGCCACCATCAGCCCAGGAAATGGGGTGGGGGGAGCCTACTAAGAAGAGGACTGTGGGGGGAGCTGAGAGTAACTTCTAGGTTACTAGAACATTCTTTTATCCTCGCAGTTCGGCAAGATCCATTGCTTGGAAGCAGTGAGACCTTCAATAGTTTCCTGCGTCGGGCACAGCAGGTAAGACTTAGGGTGACACCAAATTTAAGGGAAAGACCCTGCTGGAAGACTGTCATTCTCATGATGTGAATACAGAGGAAGTCCTCACTGTTCTAAGTCTCACTGTGTTGATTGACCTTGAATTCTGGTGATCCTCCCATCTCAGCCTCCCAAGTGCTGGAATTATAGGCATGTACCACCACACCCTACTTTTTTGATGGAATGGAGCTTCTGCTATAACACTGAAGGAAAAAGCCCAGCTTGTATTATTTTTGTGGTACTGGGGATTAAATTCAGGACCTTTACACTAAGCTACTTCCTTGCCCCTTTTAAATTGAGACAGGGTCCTACTAAGTCACTAAGTTGCCCAAATTGGACTCAAGCTTGTGATCTTCTTGCCTTGGGCTCTCAGGGTGCTGAGATTACTAGCAGGCACTGCCATACTTAGCCTTACACACAGTATTTCCTCCCTGTTTCACGGTTCAACTTTGGCCAACTCACTGTTTCACAGGTTTTCAAAAAATATTAATCTAAATTGTTCATCGCAGATTTTTTCGCTCTACCATGGGATTTTTGCAGTACTGTATAGTATACATGTTGTTAAAATTACATAGATTTAAGAATTTAGAAAATGGTGGGCCAGGGAGATAGCTCAGTGGAATAAGCGCTTCGTGGGCAAACATAAGGGCCTGAGTTCAATCCCTGGTTCTGCACAAAAAAAAAAAAAGTTTAGAAAATGGTTAAGAACATTAGAAGTGGTTTTAAAAGTGTGAGGAAGGGGGCCAGGGAGATGGCTCAGTGGAATAAGCACTTCCCTGGCAAGCGCAAAGGCCTGAATTCAATCCCTGGTTCTGCAAAAAAAAAAAAACAAAAAAAAAACAAACTTAAAATATATATAAATACTAAAATATAATGTGATTACTTCACTGATTCTCGCTTATCACGGGTTGTCTGGAATGTAACCTCTGCAATAAGTGAGGGACCTCTGTACCGCTTATATGTTAGTTGAAAATGAATACACTAGAGCAGTGGTAATGAACCTATAGCTTGCATGCCACATTGGGCTGTGTTACCACTGAAAGTTCTAAAAGGTTTGCCAACACTGCACTAGAAATAGAACTGGAGGGCCCAGGGAGATGGTTCAGTGGAATAAGTGCTTCCCTGGCAAGCATAAGGGCCTGAGTTCAATCCTTGATTCCGCAAAAAAAAAAAAAAAAAAAAAGAAAAGAAAAGAAAAAAAGAAATAGAATTGGAGGTGGGTTAGAACTGGACCTTAGACTGATGTTAACAAAGGACTGCCTGCCCATCCCTGTATGCACACAGGAGACACAGCAGGTCCCCACAGAGGAGGTCTCCTTGGAAGTGCTGCTCAGCAATGGGCAGAAAGTTTTGGTCAACGTGCTAACTTCAGATCAGACCGAGGATGTCCTAGAGGTGAGGTGCTTATTCAGCACGGCCCCTGCACCCACCTGGAGCTTATGGGGAATTGGAACCAGCCAGTAGGATGAGCCATGCTTCCTGTTTTCAGGCTGTGGCTGCAAAGCTGGATCTTCCAGATGACTTAATTGGATACTTCAGTCTCTTCCTTGTTAGAGAAAAAGAGGATGGAGCCTTTTCTTGTGAGTTCCTATGGACTTTACTTCAGTGTGCTTCTCAGTGAATTTCTATTTGTCTTCCCTTGGATTGGTACATTTCCTGGGTGTTTTTCTCTTGATTTCAAGTCTTATCATGCTTTCCTTTTTTTTTTTTTTTCTTAAACCTATAGTTGTACGGAAGTTGCAAGAGTTTGAGCTGCCTTATGTGTCTGTTACCAGTCTTCGGAGTCAAGAGTATAAGATTGTGCTAAGGAAGAGGTCAGGGCTGTGCATGAAAGGGGAAGGGGTGCTGGGTTGGATTGTTAGACCACATTTTGAGACAGAATAACCTGAAAGAGGGAGTAGTGCTGGGTGTTTCTCCCAGGCCTCCCAGGCTTCCTCCCATATGTCACCATTACCCCTAAATAGACACAGATTGCTCCCGCTTTGCCCCATTTTTCCACTCTACCTCTTGTCTTTCCCGAGCTTAGCCCCATTACCCCTTTCCACCCCTTGGCCTCACAGTTATTGGGACTCTGCCTATGATGACGATGTCATGGAGAACCGGGTTGGCCTGAACCTGCTTTATGCTCAGGTGAGCTTGGAGCTGCCTCAGAACCCTTGCCCTAAAGATTCCCACTCCCTCAGGAAAATGCCTCTCATGTTCTTGTTCTCAGTTCAAGGGGAAGTTGCTAGAATACTGTCAGGGCTTCTGGCACAGCCTCTACTCTCTCTACTTTGTAATCCAGTAAGATCAAAATCTCAGTGCAGAGGTCATTCAACCATTGCAGCTAGGGTCAGGCTGGTCAGAACTAACTGTGGATCTTTCCTGGAGCCACTTGACTGGGAACCTTCTCCCCCTACCCCATCCTGTCTTCACTGTAGACAGTGTCAGATATTGAGCGTGGCTGGATCCTGGTCACTAAAGAGCAACATCGGCAGCTCAAATCTCTACAAGAGAAGGTCTCCAAGAAGGAGGTGAGCTCTGCCTTGCCATCTCCCTCCAAAGAGTTGCCATCTGAGCCAACCCAACTCCCTCTTAAACCACAACCCATGTTGACCATTTTTTAGTTCCTGCGTCTGGCTCAAACTCTGCGTCACTATGGCTACCTGCGCTTTGATGCTTGTGTGGCTGACTTCCCAGAGAAGGACTGTCCTGTGGTGGTGAGTGCAGGCAACAGTGAGCTCAGCCTCCAGCTCCGCCTGCCTGGCCAGCAACTTCGTGAAGGCTCCTTCCGGGTCACCCGCATGCGATGTTGGCGGGTTACCTCTTCTGTGAGTAGAGTTGGGGGCCTACTGGAGTGGGAAGAATCTGCCAAACCATGAGCTTCAAAAATGGGCTACAGAGGGGCAGGGGAGATGGCTCAGTAGAATAAGTGCTTGAGAGCCTGAGTTCAATCCCCAGTTCTGCCAAAAAAGTCCCTCCAAAAAACAAACAAAAATGGGCTACAGTGTATCAGAAGGGGAGACAGATGGGCCAAAGTGAACTCATTCTAATTCCCCTCCCTCTCCCAGGTGCCACTGCCCAGTGGAAATACAAATAGCCCAGGCCGGGGCCGAGGTGAGGTGCGCCTGGAACTGGCTTTTGAATACCTCATGAGCAAGGACCGGCTACAGTGGGTCACCATCACCAGCCCCCAGGTGTGAGCCCAGCTTAGGCCTCCGCTGGAGTCCCCCCAGGGCTACCAGAATTTCATGTGATGGGAGTCCTTGTGTGAGGGATACTGGGCTCTAGATGACCCTGAGCTCTTGTCCTCAGGCTATCATGATGAGCATCTGTTTGCAGTCCATGGTAGATGAACTGATGGTGAAGAAATCAGGGGGCAGTATAAGGAAGGTAAGGGACAAGCAGGACTTATCAGCTGTGTGATTGTGTTTTTCCTAAGTCTCAGGGGCCAGTGGAGGTAATGAGGATCCAAAAGGGAGTGATCTGCCCTCATAAATGTTGTGTCTATTCCTAGATGCTGCGCCGCCGGGTGGGAGGTACCCTGAGACGCTCAGACAGCCAACAAGCAGTGAAATCTCCACCACTGCTTGTAAGTAATTTATCACCTCCAGTTGTCAGTATCCTGGCTTTCAGCTTTGCCTTGCCTCTCCAATGAGTCTTAGACACCTCTGCTCCTCTTCCCCAGGAATCACCTGATGCCAGCCGGGAGTCCATGGTCAAACTCTCAGTGAGTTACAGGGTGGTAAGGATGTTGTCTGTAGAGATCTCACAGGTGTGAGCCTTCTGACTCCTATTCTGCCTGTGTTGCAGAGTAAGCTGAGTGCTGTGAGCTTACGAGGGATTGGCAGTCCCAGCACAGATGCCAGTGCCAGTGATGTCCACGGCAATTTCGCCTTCGAGGGCATTGGAGATGAGGATCTGTAATCCCTACTGCTTGGATGTCTGCCCTCTATCCAGAGGAATTTACACAGAAACTTGCCCTGTGCCTGTACCCTCCAAGCTAAGGGGAAGTCTTTTTCCTTTTCCTACCTACCCACTCCATTTTCTCCTCTAGGCCAGGAGCCACCTAACCCACCTCTCCCCGCCCCCCTGGGCTGGCTGCACAAAGAATCATCCCCCGCCCCTTTCACAGCTAGCCTTCAATGCCAAATTAACATTTAGTATTTTGCACAAAGTCTAAGGGACCATGGGTACCTGCCTTGGGGAGGAATCACAGCTTCCCCCTGGACCACTTCTGGCTTCTTGGGGCCTTGGGCAAGGGAATGGATGGGCAAGTCTGTGTATGGTCTGGCCCACTTCCCCATCATTAAACTCAGCCTGACTGCTGCCTCCTTCTGGTTCCCTGAATAGCCTTGCTGCCCAATCACAGTATGGTCGACTGTGCTAAGGGGAGGCAAACTGCTTGCCATCTCCAATTCAGCATAGACATGGCTTTGTTAGTGTTTCCTTTATTATAAAGCACTGAAATAAGTTAAAACAGGAGGGGCTGGGCAGTCCCCCAGTCACTTCATCCACAGCCCCTGGGAGCAGTGGAGGTAAATAGAAGGCCCTTCTCACTGAGCTCATGAAGTGCATCAGTCAAGGCAAGGCCCCCTGGTCCATATGGGCCCCTGCCTATGAGTTTAGGCTGGTCCATATAATCCCTAGGTTAGTCTGTGTGGAGCCCCTGGCCAGCGGGGGAGGAAGGTAGCTTCTGTTATCTGTATAAAATGTAGGAGGGGCAAGGCTAATCCATATGGCCTTGGTTTAAAGACCTCGTTCAAGGTGAGTCCATATGGAGAGCCCGGCTACCTGCAGCACCTAGGGCTGCTGAACCCCTAGTGTTCAAAACAGAGGGTGGGCTGTGAGGTGGGACCCAACCCTCAGAGGCAGAAAGGCCAGGCCCTCCTGCCCCACCATGGCCGTGCACCTTCTGGTGGCGCTTGTAGTTGTCCCAGTGACCTGTGGTATAGGCGCACGTAGCACAGCGGAAGGGCTTCTCGCCCGTATGACGCAGCATGTGGCGTTTTAGGTTCATGCTCTGATTGCAGCTGTAGTTGCAAAGGCTACACCGAAAAGGTTTGTCACCAGAGTGGATGCGACCATGACGTTTGAGGTTGGCCAGGTTGCCACAGGCATAGGGGCAGAGGGGACACTTGTAGGGCTTCTCTCCCGTATGGACACGCTGGTGCCGTTTCAGGTTATCCAGATGAGCTGAGGCATAAGGACAGCGGGCACACCGGAAGGGCTTCTCTCCACTGTGTGTCTTCATGTGCCGGGCCAAGTGGTTAGGGTAGTGTGTGGCAAAAGGGCAGAGGCTACAGGCAAAGCCTTTGTCACTAGGTCCCTGGGGTCCCCCACTGGCACCCCCTCCAGACTCTCCTCGCATGCAACGCCCACACATGGTAGGTCCCAGCCGACTACCCTCGCCCTCCTCCAGTTCTTGTCCACAGCCCCGACACGTCCAAGGGAACAGCAGTTCTGGCAGTGGTTCTGATCCAGTCCCGCAAAGACCCTCCCCTTCACCCCGAAGCTGCCCACAGTCTGGCAGAAAATTGGCACCACTTGGTGGAACGTGAAGACTCAAATCTGGAAGGAGCAGAGTATCTGGGGGAACAAAAACCTGGGCTATTAATCTAAATATGGCTAAGGCCACCCACAAGTACCATCAACCATTAGCCCTTGATTTTTACCTTCAGGTCGCCGGGGCACAGCTCCTTCCTGCTCTGTGGGACTGGGAGGCTGGGCTGGTCTTGGAGCACAACAGCGAAAGCCACAGGTGGGGCAGGGAGGAGTGGGGGGCCCGGCGTGGGTGCGCTGATGCCGCCTCAGGTTGCCCAGGCTGCTGCAGGCAAAGGGGCAGTGGGGACAGCGGTAGGGCTTCTCGCCAGTGTGGGTGCGAGTATGTCGTGTCAGGTTGACGAGCTGGGCTGAGGCGTAGGGGCAGCGGCCACAGCGGAACGGCTTCTCCCCGCTGTGTGTCTGCATGTGCCGCTTCAAGTGGCTCGAGTAGTGGGACACGAAGGCGCAGAGGCGGCATGAGTACAGTAGCCGTGGGGGCAGCGGGGGCCCCCCACCCGGCCCTCCTGCCCCACAACACGGCCCCTCACCTGTCAGCCCCCCACACAGCTGGCAGGCTGGGCCTGGCCTCTCACCCCTGGCCTCCCCTGGACCCCTGGCTGGCTCCTCAACTTCGCTTTCAGCACTTGGTGCCCGGCAGCCCCCAGACTCATCGTCGCTCAGCCTGTAGGAAAGCCCATGCCTGGCCCCAAGAGAGTCTCCTGGTGACACATGAGAAGAAACATCAACATGAGGCAGGATGAGGTTCCAAACTCCTGTTTTCACTTATGGTAGTGCATGTCTGGCTCTGTTTCTGTTGGTTTTGACGATCCCTTTAGCTCCTTCCAAAGTAGTTCCAAAGTTTTCCCTACAATGACTCCAAAAATTAAACACAAATTTTCTACCTCTGAGCCTGCACTAACCAAGTGACAGAAGAGTTATAACTAGTTCCACTGAGCGGAAAACATCAAGGGTTCACAGTGGGCTACAAGTTGAATAGCAACTTCTTGGAATGAGAACACAAGGCACATGGACCCGAGACCTATTTCTAAGTTCTATACAATAGAAAGAGCCCTGTTAGTAAAAAGCTGACTAAAACAACCCACTTCAAGAAGGAACCAAATTTCAGTGGGAAGCAAAAAAAGTATGAAAAGAGTTCTGCTTTCTTTTCCTCCAACATGCACACTAGGCAAGATTGCCCTAGCACTGACAAACATCCCCAGCTCCAATAATGTTGTCTAAAGGCATGGGTTATTTTACATAGGGTTCTCAATGACTTTGAAAAGTTAAGTGGGTAGGCAGTGCAGCAGATTAGGACATGGCAATGCTAAGATCACAGGGGAATGAGGAAGGATATTAAGGACAGAAACTAAAACCTCTCAAATGCAAAAAGAGCTTACGCTACAGAAGAGCAGACATGAGGGCCAGCCTGAATCGGTCATCCACAAAGGGATCGCTTCCCTAGACCTCTTAAAAGTACACAAACAGGAATAGGCAAGGGAAGGGAAGTTATTAGAAACATTTAAATTTTAATCTGCTCGATGTAATTCATCCACTCTCTACACCACACTTGACCAGGCCTGAACTTTACTTGGGCACGCAAAGTGATGGACTAATCTAGCCATTAAGCCGTAAGTTATGACAAGAAATGGTGTGATGGGCACTAAAACTAAACCTAACCTCCCCGAGCAGCCACGAATCGTTAGCCTGGTCCCCAAAACCTACCTTCAGAGTCTCTTTCAAAGCACATGAGTTGGTCGCTGTTGCCGTCACCTTCCTCCTCCTCGTCTTCCTCCTCCTCTTCTTCTTCTTCCTCTTCCTCAAACTCCAGATCCTGGCCTAGTAGCAAATCACTCTCCAACACCAGGGCCCCAGGTCCTTCGTCGAGGGAGTCTTCAGTATCCACTGAAGAGTAAAGGGGGCTTGTGGATTCTCTTTCCTGAGCTGTGCCCATCATTCGCACCGGAGAACCAGAGCTCGTGGACCGCACTTCCAGTACTCGTTGACCCTCTCTGGTTCCCTCAATACCTCAGTGGGAAGCCAGGAATCCAAAATGCTCGCCCCATCCCTCAGAAGTCCCACTCCAACCCAGTCCACTGATCCCACCCCCGCCTCTCCCCAACCCCCCTTAACCCCTGACCTTTGACCCCCTCGCATTTCACGGGTTGTGGGTGGCTTTGCTTCCTTCGGGGCATCGTGACCGGCTCCAGCCCGACGCGCCTCCGGCCCGCAGCCACCCGGCCCCGCCCCTCCAAGCTCGGCCCACTCGGCTTTGCCCTCAGGACCCGCGGGCCGCCTCCATGCAGCACCCTGGGCCCCGGGCCGCCCCCGGCCCTGGTCCCCAGCTCAGGCCGCTCCCGCCGCCGCCGCCGCTTCCATTCATGGAGCCCCGTAACCCCCTCCGAAGACCAGCTGGTACCTCCGTACCCGCTTCCGCTTCCGTTGCCGCACAGCCGCACGGGACACGTAGTCTGCAGAAAGCACAGAGACAAGAGCGCCCGGCCATGACCCGGAAGTGATTGTGACGCAAGGGGGCCAGCCAATCGTAAGCGGCAGGAGCCAGGCAGGCCAGCCAGGAAAGGGCCACCTCGCTTCCTCCGAGGAACTAGAAAGTTAATCCTGACTGCAGGAAGTAGAGGAGCTGTGCTCAGAGTGCGGCTAGCCAGAAAGACAGCAGCTAGCTCCGAAGCTGCTGCCCCAAGTCCGTCCCCTACGTAAGCGCCCATCACAACGCAGACAAGAGTCGCTAGATGCTCCCCCATTTGCTGATGCTGAGGCCAGGGCAACAGAAAATAAGCACACCACGGGCACAATTAGGTTTTGGCCTTTAGTCTGAAAAAGTGTTGATTGAAAGTGTACAACAGAGAGCAGGTGCAAGCGGCCGGGGGCCATGGGGCCGCCAATAAAAAAGAATGTCCTTAAATAAAGTGTTCACAGAGTTAAAAACCAGAACTGCCAGTCTTTCCCTCCAACACAACAGAGCACAGGCACAGAACCGGTGATGAGCCCAAAGGAACAAGGAGGTGGCTGGGGAGGTCAGCAGAGACTCCTGGGCTGCTGTGTGGAAGAACAGCCCTCTTTGAAATGGGCCAAGAAAAGCCACCCAGCTTCCCCTGCACACCTGATACCCACTGCTAAGGCTAAAGGAAAAGACAAAACTCAGTCTTAGGTCCGGAGGGCTCAGAAAACAGTCTAGATGGACAGGCGTCTGGATGACTGCTAGTCCCTCTTGGATTTCTTTTCGCTGTTGCCGTTCTCTTCTGCCTCCTCAGAGAGCAGCTCCTCAAGTTTCCGCTTGCCACTTTCTGGCTGGAGTTCTGCGGTGCTTCGGGGCTTGAAGCAAATGATGATGCAGGTCATGTTGTCACACCCTGTGCCATCCCCCGAAGTGTCTGGTGCCAGGCACTGATCCAGCAGCTACAAAAAGCATAGATTAGCTCAGTCATGGGATTTAGACACCTTCTTGGGAACCTAGAGTCATACAAGAGGGCTGGCCCTGTTGAGACAGGGTGGTAGAAGAGGGTAATATGAATCACAGAACAATCCCCTCTCTAATCAATGAGCCATAATGATTATTAAGTCAGGGACAGAAAAAAACTGAAACCTTAATCTGCGTCTGGCATATGTTGGTAATTAATGGTACTTCCACACTCTAGTCTTAGCTCAAGTGAGAGAACCTTGGCTTTTGTGAAGAGCTCCTCTTTCTCCACCCCTAGACTCACCTCTTCCACAATGGATGACAATAACCGAAGCTCCCCATTTTCATCACGCTGGCTGATCTTTGACTGAATAAAGTCTACAACTTCCTGGCTGCTCATCACATTCCTGGAGTCAAAAACAACAGTCAGAATCTTCTCTAATCTCTCACCAAGGCAGAATAGAGGTGTGTGGACAGAGGTGGTGACCTAAGGCCAATGTGAGCACCTATAGAAATTCTCCTCAGCTCTGTCTTGGCTTGGTAAAATCGAATCACTGAGAAATCTGTCTAGGGTCTATCCTACAGTAGCTCCCAGCCATACAGAAACAATGCTACAGAAAGGACATTTGAAGGCTTTTCGCCAGTGCTCACCAGATGCCATCACAAGCAATGACCATGAATTCATGGTCATCAGTAAGAGTCAGCACCTTGATGTCAGGAAGGGCTGAAATCATCTGTTCCTCAGGTGGCAGGTTCTTGTTCCTCTTGTAGAAGTGGTCTCCTTAAGGAAAAGAAGGGTTGTTAGGCAAGAAAAGCAATAAGCATTCCCTGGCAAGTGCAAGGGCCTGAATTCAATCCCCAGTTCCACCAAAAAAAAAAAAAAAAAAATTAAAAAAGTATAGGCTGCCCTTGACAGTGCAATCCTACCTCAGCTTTCTTTCTGAGTGCTGGGATTACGGGTGTTCACCACCATCCCCAGCTTTATTTCCCTTTAAAAAAAAATTCCCCATTTTTCTTTCAAAGTTCCATAATCCCATGGAATGGAGAACTAGGTTCCAGTTTTCTAATTTCAGTCCCATCATCAGGTTGCCAAACTTTAAGTCACTCACCTCCATCATCCAAAAGATACTGAGGACAGCATTTAACTACCTCATAGAGAAGATATGAAAGTACTTTGAAAAGTATGAAGGTGTGAAGATTCATGTTCACTGCTAGATAGTCTGGGACAGAAAGGAAGAACCCAGAAGTCTTTCCCATAGTTTCTTAGCACTTACCAATAGCTCTGGAGAGGTTGAGGCCCCCATTGACTCGTCCATCCATGGTGACCTTGCCGCCAGCATTCTTGATGCGTGCTAGCTCCACTTCATCCTCAGGTTTATGGTCATAGGACATGTCTAAAGCTTTGCCAGCCTCAGATACCACACAGCGAGAATCTCCTGCATTGGCTACAATCAACTGTTTTCCACGTATGAGAGCCACCACTGCTGTTGTGCCACTGTCAGAACCAGGCTTATGAGAAGAAAAAAAAAGCACTGTGGGAGCTTCTGGACACAATTTCCTCCTTAGCACTTTTTTTTTTTTTTTTTTGGTCTTTTTTGAGACAGGATATTACTGTGCAGTTCAGGCTGGCCTTGAACTTGCAATGATCTTCCTGCCTCAGCCTCCAAAGTGCTGGGATTACAAAATGCACTACCATGCCTAGCATTCCTTAGTACACTCTTACCAGTCACTTATACTAGAGCTTTTAACAGAAAGAGCGTAGATTACATCTGCTCAGAGACAACAGTGTACTCGCTCTCCTTTCTAGATAATTCCACCATAAAAATTTGCCACACACAAAATTTCCACACACCTCCTCTTTGCCTTCCATTCCTGGCACCATCATTTCTTCTTCATCCTCTTCCGCCTCTTCAGTGTCATCCTCATCTTCCTCATTCTCTGCCTCCTCACTGCTATAGCCATCTTCTTCCTCACTGCAGTCCTGCCAGGAGGAGGATCCCAGGCTGCTGACACTGGGATGACCCCCTCCCACTCCCTCCAACTCATCAGAACACAAAAGGCCCTGACTGAACATAGGTCCTGAAAACAATGAATGATACAACCATATGGTCATGAAAAGCTGGGGGACAAGAAGGCTAAGACAAACAATAACTGAATCTGAACTGGGCTCAGCATCATTAGCAAGAAATCCTGAAAAAGGCCAGGGCTGCCAGCAAAAAGCACCTTCTGGGCAACAAGGCCAAAATATATGTGGCCCAGAAAAGAAAACACCCAAATGTCAAAAGTAACAACCACCTTATTCTTCCTCTTGGAGACAGACTCAGGTGAGAACTAGATCTTTTACACTGTTGACAAAGGAAGAGTAATGGTACTGTGACAGTAGAGATAATGCACTCAAGAAGGCTAAAGCTCAGAAAACAGTGGGTCTTGAGGGTAGTGACCAGAACAGAAGGAAGAACTGAAAACTAGATGGTAACCAAACAGGCCCTCTCTACATCTTCAGTATCTGCCTGCCCTCACAGGCCCTTACCTCACTGTCTTCCTCTTCCTCCTCCGCCTCATCTGACTCATCCTCACTGTCCTCAAAGAACTTGGACTTAGCAACTCGAGGCAGCTTGTCGGAGGCTGAAGAGCAGGAAGGCCCAGCCTCACCAGTGGGAGTGCAAGGCTCACCAATTTGGCCTGCCTCAGCCCCACGATCCAAGTTGGAGGAAAGGCCTGTGTGGGCCTTGGATGTGGGGCCATTTTCCTGTGAAGGAATTTCCCTAGATGGGTCCTCAGGTCCTGCCTCCCCATTGAGGCCCTGGGACCCTGGTTCCTCGCCTGTCCCAGCTCCAGTTTTGCTGTGGGGAGGGCCCTTGTGACAGTTCTGCCCGTAGCGTGTCAGCAGCTCTTCAATAGTCATGGTAGCCTCTTCATGCAGCAATGCAGCCTCCTCATTGTCCACTGCAGGGAAGAGGCTAAATCAGAGCCCCCATGCAAGACTCCTCATGGGGATCAGCCCTCACTACCTTGATAGCCCTTGCAGCCTAAATTCCTACTTCCCTACAACCTCCCACTCCTAATACTCCTCTCACTTATCAAGTCTCAGAATCCCCTAGCTTCTTTCTTTATAGACCTGTTTTGTTTTTTCTTTTACCCTCTTCATAGAGAAACAATTTATTCTCTCACCTTTCATTTGTTATTACCTTCCATTTGTTATTAAGTTTTAATCACTATTTTGGCTAGAAACCCAGAAAGTCCACAATGATACTCTAGGCCTATAGTTTAGGCTTACTAACTGGCTACTGAGGTTAATGACTGGTCTGGTATTGAAACAAAATAAAAACAAAAGGTCATATAAATAACAGGAACCAGGAAGACCCCCCCAATACAATGACAAAACATAATGTCTACAAAAATGCTTACAACTATGACTTAGCCACTCAATAAAGGTTAATTCTCTCTCTCCTTTTCATAACCATGTGTAGTACAGGAGAACACCATATAGTTCTTTAATGTAAGCACTCTCCGGGTCCCCAGAAAGCCATCCTCTTTTAGAACTGGTAATAAAATACTTATTTCCTTTCAAACAGAGGATGCCACACTCACCATCATCTTCATCAGCTACTTTATCTTTTTCATCCTCATCTTCTGTGGGTCTCCCTGCAATCTGGGCCAGCTCTTTAATGACTTCCTCAGTAGTCAGTTTGGCATCTATAGCCAAAAAGGCATCTTCTAAAGCCTGAACATAAGCAAAAAATAGTGTAAGGCAAGTGTAGGAAAAATTACAATGAGCACAAAATGTAATGCCTATGTATATATATAGTCCTGGGCACAAGGATGAGATACAAATTGAAGGATAGTCTTCCACACTGAGACACAGGTAAGTTCAGAGATCTGGGGATAATAAAGTATGTCTAAAAAGGCCTAAGTGGTAATAAGTATGTTCAAGCATAGAATTTTTAAAGAGGAAATACACCAAGTAGCAGCAAGGGAACAAAAAGGAAAAGCCCAAGTTTAGAAATAAGGGAAACACCACAAAGTGAAGAACGAACATTACGGAAAAGACAGACCTTCTGTAGCTTGCCTTCCTTGTAAGCCTTCTGATCTTTGATGATATCAGGGAGATATTTGGCACAGTACAAGGCAACTTCCTCCCCTAGAAGAAAGGTTTAGTCACCCAAGACACTGCTTTCTATTCATAGCAAATAATATAGTATTTATTTTCCATATCAGTGTAAACTCCAAGGATAGAGAAGATAAATACTGACACCTACATAGATAGGTCAGGTTGGAGAACAAAGTTCGGGAAATTCTGAGCCACAAATGGATTTCACCATCACCTCTCTGAGGTATATCCTTTGTCTTTAATTACCTGTAAACTTAGATGGGGAGGTAGATACTAATATAGACAGACAAATTTTGGATAAATTCAAGGCCTAAGTGGGTTATTAACCAATGTAATAAATACTCTGCTGAGGAAAAAGGAATGAGTGGCAAAAAAAGAGTGGGGAGAACCTCCAGAAAAATAAAAAAGTATTTCTGTGTCAGAACTCTGGAAAAGAAAAAGGATTTCTTGGCCTGTGAACTCTCACACTAGGGGGTTCTAAGAAAGTCAGCAGTGTGATCTGCTACAGTTACCTCCATGTCCATCGTACACAGAAAACATGGCTGTCTCACTGTCCAGTTCAGGAATACAGTTGTGAGCATCCTAGGAAAAGAACATAATTAGCATGTCTTAAGGTAAAAAAGAATATTCTCTCTGTACATTTCAGATCACATGGACTGCCTTCACACCTTTATTTTACTAACTGTTCCTTTGATTGGCCTATGAGGCCTAAAAATGAGAAAGAAAAATGAAACAGAAAAATAAGAAGTATAGTCTGGGGAAGATAGCTGCCTGGCAAGCATAAATTCCTAAGTTCAATCTCCAGTGCAAAAAAAAAAAAAGCACAAAATGTAATGCCTATGTATATATAGTCCTGGGCACAAGGATGAAATACAAATTCAAGGATAGTCTTCCACGCTGAGACACAGGTAAAAGTGAAGAGGGAGGGAGACAAATGAGAGAAGGGGAAGGGAAAGAAGGAAGTGAAGGAGGAAAGACAGGATAAGGAGAACAGGAGGAGAAGAGAGGAGACAGGGAAAGTCAGAACTCTCTTACTGCAACTTAGCAAACTCAGCCTAAGAAATCTCAGCCAAGATGGTTAAATATTTAACTCCTCCAATCCAGACCTAACCTTTTGGATTTGTAGGAACTACAGGTAGACTTAGAATAAAAGATTCTTAAAATCATGTCCAGATCCATTGTTTAAATAACCAGTAAACTTCAGGAACAAAAATGTAAAAAAAGATAGAAAAACTCTGCCTTACTAACCTGAAGTTTACAGGAGAATCCTAAAACAGATGAAGCAAAAGCACTAGAAATTAATAAAACTATGTAGACGTTTTAAAAAAAGAACATAGCACCATCTAATTAAATATTTATTCTCTTCTCTCAAAGCTTAAGTCCTTTCAATTATCCCTTCTGGACTGCTGATCTGTGTTAGATTTTTTTATTTAAAAAAATGTGTGTGTGTGTGTGTGTGTGTGTGTGATTAGCCATCCATATTTTGAAAATCTGTAACATATGTATCATAGTTACCCTATTTATGTCATTTTTTCCCTTTGTTTTTGCTTCTATTTTTCACTCTTCAAGTTAAAATACAAATAAATAAATTTTTAAGAAATTATCCTCAATCTGTATACATGTGTAATACTAATACTTCGGGAGGCTAAGGAAGGAAGACTGCAAGGTTGAGCCCGGCTGGGGCAATTTAGCAATTCAGTGAGCTGCCTCAAAAAATTTAAAAAGGCCTATGAAGGTATCTCAGTGTGAAAGGTCCTGTACTCAATCCCCAGTAACGGGGATAAAGGTAGTATTTTTTCAGGAACTATTAAATTACAGTAATTAGTCCTTATTTGCTAGGGTTTACAATTCTTCACACAGTTGAGCTTGCCACCTTGTCTTCCCAGGTGGAAGTGAAATAATTCAGGTAGCAGAGCCCACCTGAAGTTGGCAACAGCTTTGGCACACCCATTTTTAAGGGAAGGCTGGGCTTGCTCTAATTCTCTTAAGATTCTGCCACACGAAAAGAAAAACTTTTTCCCTAATGTTTCAAGCTAAGCCAAAGTCCAACTAAGACTGTCAAAACTAGGCAAAATTGTATTGCAGTTTGCACCGCCTTATCCTGAAACAATCCAACCTTTCTACTAACAAAAAGGACACAAGTAGTATATGTAGTCAGCTATGTATTTTAGTTAACAGTTCTTCCCATTCCACCAGGGAAACACTTACTCTACTGAGCCATCTCCCTAACCCTAATTTTATTAACAGTGAAAAAACCTGAATGCAGTGGTTCTTCTGTCATTCCTGAAATAAAACTATATGTCAATTCTTTTAATACCTCAGTTTTAAGTCTAGAAATAAAACAAGGATCTTAAAATAGGGAAGCAGGGCTGGCCAGATAGCTCAGCAGATTAAAGTGCCTGCTTAGGAATACTCAGGGAGGGGCTGGGGAGATGGCTCAGTAGAATAAGTGCTGTGCTTCCCTGGCAAGCACAAAGCCTAAATTCAATCCCTGGTTCCGCCAAAAAAAAAGAGAATACTCAGGGAAGACGCTCCAGTGCTGCAATTGGTTAGCGTGGTACTTATAGAGGAATACTCAGGGACTGGGGTTCAATCCCCAAATGCCAGTGCAGGCCCCTCCCCCGGGACACACTGAAATGGCAGTTCATGGTGGACATGGTCACATGCCTGTAATCCAAAATCTTGGGAAGCTGAAAACAGGAGGATCACTACAAGTCTGATCTGTATAGTGAGACCCTGTAGACCCTGTATTAAGAACAAAAGAAAAGAGAGGGATGCATCAGAGAAAAGCTAGTAGTTTTTGCGACTTCTGCTTTTTCATTTTGTGTATTTGGTACAGAATCTCACTCACAGAACAGACTCCTGGTGATCCTCCTGTTTTCAGCCTCCCCAGCACTGGGATTACAGGCATGCACCACCACACCTGGACTCCATCTGGCTCAGTGAGCCCCAACCAGGTGGTTTTTTTTTTTTTTTTTTTTTTTTTTTGGCAGTACCAGGCTTCAAACTCCAGACTTAGCACTTGCCAGGCAGGTGCTTATGCCACTGAGTTATACCCCTGGCAAAAAGGGGTACTTTTATATTTCCCTCTATTTTGGAAAGCTAAGTAAGGAGCTGCTACTGCCTTTTAGCCTCATCCCCAGGACCTAAAAAAAGCACTATGGACTAACTCACTTTGAACATCTCCCAACCATTCTACTACCAGCCCTTGTTAGCTTCCTTCCAATCAAGGCTCGTCTTCATAGACCCCATAGGTCTTGCTCTCTTCTTAGTAAGATAACCAGCATCTTCTCACTTGAGCTTATATATACTGCCCCCACATTATCAGTCAATAGTGGGTTCTCAAACTTGAATGTGCCTAAGAGTTCATTCACTCATCATGTATTTGCAAACCCATTATGTGCCACGATGTGTTCTGGACGCTTGGGATGTATCAGTGAATAAAAGAAAAATCCACTCTAGTTAAGGATAAGCATGATAAGTAGGAAGTCCTACAAGAACTAGAAAAAGTAAACACAACTAGGTTGGATTAAAGAAAAGCAGTGGGTGAACTAAATTAGATATAGTACACGGTACAGGTAAACTCACAAAAACCTGTACCGCAGACTCACTATTTAAATCATATTACGTGTCTAATTAGTTTGAGAAAGAATATGTCACTTAATGTTGATTTTAATCCCACCTAGTTTGTACTTTGCCCTCTGGCAGGGAATTTATGTCCGGTTTTATCTTTGTACATATAAAACATTTGCTTTTCTATTTTTAAAAAATGGAATCTCTCTAAGATGCTTTGAGTAATGTTATATTGGGTCCAGTGGATTCATACCTCATTCTCTACTGTAAAATTTGTACTTAGCGTAATAGTAGCCAGCTGTGCATCTCAGTACCTTTCCCTGAAGGATACAGGAAACAATCTTTGTTTTCCCATTTGGTATGACAAAGAGCAAATTGTGTTCACAAGTGCTAAAGTGGCAAAATGGGATTTTTACTCATATTCTAGCTAACTGGCTTTGCATATATTGACCCAAGCATCACAGAGGGTCCAAGAGACACACATCACTCCAGGATTTGTTAAAAAGTTTCCTTGTGATTTTTCTAGGAGAAGTAGTACAATTTAGTAGAGACCCATGAAACACTAGATTTCCAAGTATTGGAGGTCAAAACTGAATCATCAGATTACTAATGCATGGATGATGATTATGGTAAAATACATGTTTTCATAACAAAAGAGTGGTGTTGGTGTATTATGATGGTTGGTGTACCTTGATGCTGGCCATGTGAATCAAAGTTCCTGAGACAGAAATGGGGCAAGAATCAACTGATACAGATACAGATACTGTTGCAGACCTCCTTGATTCAGATGAAGAAAATAGCACTGTGAACATGTACTTAAGTAGTTGAAATCTTGCAAAATGGCCATGCAACCAAATGGAATGATCTAAAGTTAGAACTAGGTCCAAAATACAGTGAGGGTGGATCTTGGCAGGGGTGAAACATACTGGACAGAATGCCAGCACAGTAATTGAATACTAGTAATTGTAACAGATGATATGCTATAAGATGTTGTGAAATTCACAAAGGGAGAAATGCAAGTAAAACATTTGTATGCATCAACAGTCATATTAATAAATGTATTTATTATGACATCTCCCTAGCTGAACTGAAAGCACTCAGGTCTGCTGTGCTTAGCGCGATTTCTCACGGTAAATGCAGAAATGTAGAAGACTTATAGAAAAGCAGTAAGTCAAAACAAAACTTATGCCCTTGTATTGCAAGACTATTGGTTGATAACTCTCAGGAGTTGTTTCATGTTTGGTTGTTTACTTAGCACAAATGAAATAACATTTTCTGACTCAACACCAGATGGCAACTTATTTGCAACCAACTACTACAACACATCTAACTTCCTTGTATGTAACTTTAATAGTTAAAGCCATTGTCAACTATAAACAGTTACTATGTGGATTAATACAGATAACTCCTTATATAGTACAAACAAATATCAAAATAAGAAATACTGAGATATACTCCTAAAAAAATTATACCCTGTAGATGCAAAGACATGCTTTCAATTTAGGCATTTATCCTAGAACTCAGCCCTCATATTCTTATTAATACAGTAAGAAACCAAATGATGTTGTAAAGAGACTTGTTGCTCCCATCTCCCAAACTAGTAAGAATGTGACATTCAACGATTGATTGATGTTATATTTGCTAACAGAGCACAAGTTGACCAGCACAGGAATCAGATGCAAGAACAAAGCAGAAAAATTCCAAATGAATGCAATTTCGAAACAGAGAACTGTATAGTACACTCTCTTTGGATTTCAGAAGGATCTAATATTGGCCTAGCATATGGCAAAGAAAAACAAACTGGTATTGTTAACATTTACCCCACAATAGAAATACTGATAGAGGATAGAAATACTGATAGAGGGGCCAGGGAGATGGCTCAGTGGAATATGCACTTCCCTGGCAAAAGTCTGAGATGCAAACTTCCTTTTTTTTGTGGAACCAGAGATTGAACTCAGGCCCTTGCGCTTTAAGCACTTATTCCACTGAGCCATTTCCCCGGCCCCATGAGATGGAAACTTTAAACAAAACCTAAGGTGATGTTGTTGAGTTATGCAGCAACTCTGATGTCACTTGAAACACAAGCACTAATCAATGGTTGTGTTTTACTCAATCCTAAACAAGTGTGCCATACATAGTTCGACAATTTAAAAAGAAAATAACAAGTACAGAATATCATGGAAGGGCTGGCCAAATAGCCCAGCGGATTAAAGCACCTACAAGCAGGCACAGGGCCAGGGGTTCAATCCCCAGGCCTGCTGTGCTGGCCCCACCCTGGGATGCACGGAGGCCCCACCCTGGGATGCACGGAGATGGCAATTGAGACAGGGCATGGTGATGCACACCTATAATCCCAGCCCTTGGGAGGCTGTAAACAGGCAGACTCACTACAAGTCCAATCTAGTAGTGAGACCCAGAATACCCTGTAAACCCTTCCCTAAAACACACACACACACAAAAAGCCAGGCATAATCCTGTAATCCCAATTCTCAGGAGGCTGAGGCAGGAGGATCACTGTGAATTAAAGTGCATTAGGCTATAAAGTGAACTTAAGGCCAGCCTGAAATGCATAGCGAGACCCTGTCTCAAAGAGCATTCAATCATTAAATTACACACACACACACAGAAGTTTCTAACAAAACAAAAAGAGAGGTGACAAGACTGCCACAAGAAAAGCTAAGCATATGTACTATCAGTATAAATCACACATATGCATGAAACATGCAGTTGTCATGACTGCCTCAGGGGTGACAACTGAAGCAAAGCTTATTTTTGTTGTAGTGTTCTACTGGTATTTTCACTGTGGGTCATATAGGAATTTATTTCTGATGTTATCTTTTAGGTTTTGTAAGCGAGTACACAGCTGTGAAAATGTGGATATCTATTCTAAATATACAATACACATTAAGAATAGTTTATTGATAATTTATGTCCCTATTAGCTACACACTATGTAATACAATAAATAAGCACCTCCTGACAAAACAGCAGAACCACGGAGATATCAAGTATGTTCTATAAAAAAGCTCAGAAAGCCGGGGAGATAGCTCAGTAGGATAAGAACTTGCCTAGGAAGTACAAGGTCCCCGGTACCACAAAACAAAAACTGAAAAGCAAAACATATGTGTTGTCAGTGTATACATGTGTAATGCTGTTGTCGAATGTGTTGACTGCCTTGGGTGTGATAACTGAAGATTTTTTTTTTTTTAATAAGTGCTATTGGTACCTTCATAGTTCACAAAACAATTTACGTTGTTCTTTTTTTAAGACTACATACACCAAAAAAGTTGATGTTGAAATTGTGATACTTAAGACTAGACATGTATTGTGTGGAGAAAAAAAAAGACTAGGCGTGGTGGTACACGCCTGTAATTCCAGCGCATGGGAGGTTGAAAAAGGAGGATCACTAGAAGTGTGATCTACTAGTGAGATTTTGTAGAACCTTCCCTAAAATACAAAAAAAGAAAAAGAAATGCCTCAAACAAGATGCTTTTTGTGTAAGGGGGAACACTAAACTAGATTTGTGTCCCAGGTTAACTAGGTGGGCATAACAATGTAGAAAATGAAAACAAGACCTTTTCAAAAGTTACTTAATAGCCAGGTATGATGGTACAAGC